>WWPM01023719.1:0-10793 GCA_023279145.1 Glomeris maerens
ACAGGCATATTCTCCTAATTCCAAGACACATGGAAACAATAAACATTTATATAAATGTAAAAATTGTATTCAAAAGTTTTGTATACAGGGTGATTTTCTTTAACTTGAGACAACTACAAATCTCTAAAAATTCAAAACGTACAAAAAAGGTCCGAAATGGATAGTTATGATTTTGAAGGGGACAAATGTGTCTGTCAAAATTTGCTCCTATCCCCTCTTATAAGTTGGGGTAGGGGATAACTCTTTAATCCTTCGTCTGGCGCAGCAGGCCTGAGAGGCCAGCAAAACACTTTTTCGACGCCTCCCCTCCCCCTTGCGTCTCAGGGGGATACCCTTCCCAACAGCCCAACAGCGTCCTAATTCAGAGAGGGTGTTAAACCCCCCCACTCCCACCTAAAAATTGTATACAACTTCTGTACCCCTCCCTGGGTTATGAGGCCGACTGCGCCCGATTGCATCATAACTTTCTCTATGCTATTTTCATATACTATTTAAATAAGAATTTTTCACTTTGCTCAAAAAAATCTTTTTTTTTGAGAAATAAGAGATGGTCCCATCCCACAGCAGAAGAGATGTTTGCAACTTTTTTACACTTTTTAATTTTATGATCCTTTTTACGTCCGTTGATAATGTGACGGTCACGTTGATTTCGGTGCGCCACATTTCGGTGCGCAGGTTATGGTGCGCGTCCATTTCGGAGCTTGTCCATTTCGGAGCGCGTCCATTTCGGTGCTTGTATATTTTGGGGGTTGTTTATTTCGGTTCAAAACATTTTCACTTCAGGAGTGAATATCTTGTAGGTTAGGTTAGGTTTCCCCCGAGCGAAGCGAGGCCAGGGGGTTAGGGGGGGCGGAGCCCCCCCTAGCAGTGCGAAGCGCTGCTTTGGTTAGGTTTTCATCCCAACGAAGATCATTAGGCGACCAAATGTTTAGAACCGAAATAAACAACCCCCGAAATATACAAGCACCGAAATGGACAAGCACCGAAATGGTCAAGCACCGAAATGGACAAGCTCCGAAATGGACGCGCACCATAACCTGCGCACCGAAATGTACCACACCGAAATGTGGCGCACCGAAATCAAACCAAACCAATGTGACAAGAGCAAGTGATCAATTAGGTGTTTAACAGTAAAGTCAAATTCATAATAATTTCCTATAACCCAAGCATCGGTTCAACAGCATAATACTTTACTGTGCACGTTATAAAGACATTACACGTGTTTCGGG
This sequence comes from Glomeris maerens, assembly GCA_023279145.1. Lineage (NCBI taxonomy): Eukaryota > Metazoa > Arthropoda > Diplopoda > Glomerida > Glomeridae > Glomeris > Glomeris maerens. Next base: position 1,230 of record WWPM01023719.1, read on the forward strand.
AAACCCTTCCTGGGGTTGACCTTAAAACGTTGTCAGCTTGGACATGAGGCCTTAGCTACCTGACTGTGTCGGGAATACTCAGGTTCAAATCATGTCTACCCTAGGTGAGACAAAAATTAATTGATGCAATTAATAAGGTTCAAGACATCTGACGAGGCGCTGATAATGAGGTCACAGAAAATAGCATACACGGATTGCCACCACTTTCATAAATAGGATTCATATGTTGTTTCATGTATTTCGCTTGCTCCTGCAAAGTTGTGAGGGTGGAAAAACATACATTCATGCACCACGCTGTAAAATAAATTAATAGACTCCCGTTCGGAAGTCGACGAAAAATGCATGCGCGCGTGCGGTTTTTATTCTAAATTGCCATTAATTTGATCGCGAAGTGGCGCTGAAACCTCGTCACGAAGCCCTAGCACTGATCATCATCACGAAATCTCCAATAGTATTGCCTACAACACGATCTCACTCGCTTTTGCGTGATGACGCAGACACGAGGTAGAGTTGTTGCTTTTTCAGTTTTATTTTAATGAATAATTTTTTTTCTTGAAAAAAACTGGTGCGCGCGGGGAAGGGAATCTATTAATTTATTATATGGGGCCTAACAGATTTGTACGTCGCTTATTTGTTCGTTGTTTCTTGTTGTCAGCTGGATACCCTCCGTCCAAATGCCACTTTCCCATTTGGGTGACCCACAGTCATCGATGGCACAGTTTGGACAACCAGAGAATCTACACATTTAATGGTCGCAGCAATCACACTTTCTCTGTGGGAGAAGAGGGAGCCGGAAGTTTTCCGAAGTCGCATTTCCGGTGCTTGGAAGAGCATGCGTCAACTGACGGTCGAATGGTGCTCACCACACACGTCATCACTGGTTGGTGAGTAGGGTATATAGAGCAATGCTATGTAAAAAGTTACCTCATTCCAATAACAACCTTCTGTAGCGTGAATATGTTTATCACGAATGCGCATTATCATGTAGTCAACAAAAGAACATGAGTGCAGTTTGCTCCGCCTTCTCTCCAAAAACATTCGTTGTTTTCGTGTTGTCTTCATTGAATGCGCAAGCTGAGCCTTTGTATAACATAAGCCAAACCCCTCACAAAAATGGTTTTGATTTATTAACATTCATTTCCTTATAACCTTAGAGAAGTGAGCAAAATGCATTAAACAACTTATGGACCCTACATAAACAATGTGCCGCCCCCCCCCCAAAAAAAAAGGGCAAGATTTCGCGAAAACTGTGTAGAAATTCACAAAATTTGTCAACAATATACTCGAGTATAGTATTTGACATCTTACTACAAAATTTCAGCCCAATCGATCAAACAACACGATTTACCTCCTCCCCACATTACCTCGGATAATAGGGGTTCTATACTGTGCTTAAAAGTGGAGAGCGGACCTCCGAGAGAGCCTGAAGGCTAAACGACTTCCTTATGTAGAATAGCGGGCCTCAGAGAGAGAGCTGAAACGCCAAATTGCTTCCTCGTGTATGTTAGTTTGGGCAGGGCAGCTGTGCAGCAAAGCTATTCAAATTTCCAGGAAAGAGGTTTTTTTGTGGGGGGGTGGGCTGTTATTGCCTGTGGCTGGCCAGGCTTTTATGCGAAAGATGAAATTGAATGACGACATTAATCCGATATTAGTTTAACGACTGGAATATAAGAATTTGGCTTTGCATACTTGTATGCGGTAGCATTTGTAGTATGAAATCTATCCAGCTTGCATTGTTATGTTTTATTAACACGAAAACTTTGTAATCCAAACCACGTTTGTGCCTGTCTATCATAGCACAAGCGGGTATGCGTGCATCAGTTTCATCAAGAGGAGTCATCACGTGATTGAGGTACAAAGTGGCACTCTGAGCAGAAGTCCACACGATGCTTGTGACATCACGTATTTTGACAGGACGACAATTGACTACACAACACTTACTAGTAAGTAAGAAAAATTATGTGACAAGTACATTAAGTGCAGTAGTTGCCTTGGCAATATGAAAATCAGGATAGTCATACATGATCCCCCAGGTGATTTGATATGTTGGCAAAGTTTCTACATATCACACAAACGGATTCCAAAAAATTTTCCAATTTACATATTAATCGTATATGTTACCAGCCGAGACGACTCTCCGGCCGAGTCGACTCGGCGTCGGTTATGCCGACGCGGGCAGGTTCGGCCGGCCGAATCGGCACAACCCGATGAAGATTAGGCTGTGTCGACACGGCGTCTCTGCGTCGGCAATAGAGAGATAAAGGTTCACGGAACGTGAACGCGTAAGGAGCGAGTGACGCCAGTGTGACGCCGCTCGCGTCGCGTGGAACATGAGACACTCACGTAGCCCGTGTGCGACGTGTCCGTGACGTCACTCGTTCGCCTCTTCACGGAAAAACACAGCAGTTTTGACGTGAATGCAAGCGATTTCACGTTGACACCTACGTGGTTGATTTTCATCGCTTCAACTAAGCTAATTATACAATAGAATGCGTGTTGTTGGATTCAAAATCAATATAATATTTATCACTATTTATTTTACTAGAGAAGGCCGTTAAAACATTTTATTTACGTTTTGTCGAATCTCGGATTTGCATGTTCGATGCGCTGGTCGGGGCGTGGCTTCGCATGATGCTTTGCCAATCACGTTCTGTGTGCACCGTGGGACTTTGGCACGGTTCACGCAACGTACGCGACGATTGGCGTGGCTTGCTATGATGTCAAAAATGCCGTCACACACATACACTTTCCATGTACCTTTATTACTCTAATGTCGACACGACCCAACGCCGCTAGGTAGCGCTGCGGACTACAAATACCGATTTTGTACCTATTTGTACCTAATTGCGGGATGACTTCACCGTCTCGGCCGGTAACATATGCATCTTTGCAATCGTATTGAATATTAATATTCCTAGCAATGTCTGTTCCGAACATTGGTTCTGAATGGGAATGTGTCCACTTGAAATGAAGAAGTCACGTTTCATGTGACTTGCAGCTAACAATTTGTAATGTTATCCACAGGTAGAACGCTCGAACATATGTAGGCTATGCTACACATACAGGGTGGTTATAATTAAAGTGTCTCTATTCAGATCCGTCTGGGGCCGTTCTAGTTATTGGATTGTGATAAAACTTTAAATATGCAAGATGTAGACAATAGGGACGGAAATTATGCAAAAAAAAAATAGTTCATATTTCGGCCACTAGGGGGGAATGTGGCGCATACAACATGAGACAAACAATTTGGAAACACAAAACTGCCGCATCTGGGGTACTGCACGTCCAACTGTTGTGCATGAAAAGGGTTTGCACTCTGATTACATTACTGTCTGGTGTGGTTTTACGGCTGACTTCATTCTTGGGCCATTTTTCTTTGAGGAGAATACTCCTCGGGGCCCTAAAAGGTGTTCAATCGTGGGTGCCCGTTACTGTGAACTTCTGGAGCAGCACGTCATTCCTGCCTTATAAGAACGCAAATGTTTGGAGAGTGCTGTCTTCATGCAAGATGGTGCAACACGCCATAGTGCCCTGCAAGTGAAAGAATGTCTTTGTGCCCACTTCGAAGATGATCCGGTAATTTCAAGAAGTTTTCCAACTGCTTGGCCTCCTCGTTCGCCGGACTTGAACCCTTGCGACTTCTGGTTGTGGGGGTACCTAAAAGATCATGTGTATGCAGGAGGCATACTGACTGTGCCTGAATTGAAGGCAAGCATAAGGCGCCATGTTACAGCCATTTCTCGGGAAACCCTTCGCTCCACTACTGTGGAACATGCCATCACGCGCTTCCAACATGTGCTTGATGCGAATGGAATGCACGTTGAACACACGCTCTGATTTATTAAAGTTTTGTGTTTCCAAATTGTTTGTCTCATGTTGTATGCGCCACTTTCCCCCCTAGTGGCCGAAATATGAACTAATTTTTTTTCCGTAATTCCCATCCCCATGGTCTACATCTTGCATATTTAAAGTTTCATCACAATCCGATAACCAGAACGGCCCCCAGACGGATCTGAATAGAGACACTTTAATTATAACCACTCTGTATTATTAGAAATGACACTCATCCTATTCCGGGTGTGAGAAAAGTCTGGTCACATTGTTAATTACTGAAATTATTATGAAAGCTGTTTAGAAATTAGTACCAAAATTGTGAATAATATCAATATTCATTTAGCTGCTGTCCCCGAACACTGACTGCACTGTCCAACCAATGATGCGCATCGCGACCTTTATATTCATGCGGAGGTCATTTTCTGATGAGACATTGTCCACCCATGTAAATTTTCAATGTAAAGCTTCAAGTGAATAGCTTGATGACACCTTCCCAGGTTGCTCTCATATTGAGGAGGATCTGTTCATCCGATTCACTGAATGGCTTTGTTGGGTGGGTAATTTAGGAAATAATGCTTTGGTGCAGCAGCACCAACAGCCTGACCACATCTGCTCCCTTTGTCGGCCGATTTCAAATCTGTTCAAATGTTCAGAATACGGTTGGCAACATTCCCTAATTTGAAACTATGCCCCTATCGGTAAAACTAACAAAATATTTCTATGGATACGTTGATACAGAATCAAACATCATTTATGGTCTGCTACCAAACATGCCTTTCAGATATAATATGAACTAAGTTGTTAAAATTATGCAAGGAATTAAGCCTGATACGCTACCAGGTTTTGCTTCTGTGATTAATCTGTAAGATTTAGCAGTCAAAGCCTGTTAACGTGACCGCCCGCTAATTTGGCCAGAATGACCTAGCACCGATCAAACGCAATGTTTTTCATGTTAGAAACTTCGCTTAGTGTGGCAGAAAGTCGGTTAACGTGGCCATAAAATCTCATTATACTATGTACATTGTGGGCAGGCCAACATACTGCGTACTGTACCCATCAGAGATTTTGAAAGTTTTGCACAAAACAGAGCGACTGCTTGCTTGCCATGGACAATTTCATCTCTCTCGTAAGTTGTGCACAATGCATCCCTCCGCCAACAAAATATCCGCGACTTTCATCAGAAATGAATAATGCCTTTCTTTATGAAACATCTTGATTAGAAAACAAATTCGGAATAATCCATACCCACAACTAGGTTCCATAAGACAAGACACGTGTTTCGGCTCACCAAGAGCACTCGTGTGTTTTGTCTTATACTACTAGAGTCAAAAATAAACCGGACTTTTGCAATTGTTGCCATCCTATTATTCAGACAATTACGTCACTGTCAAGACATGTTCCCAGACACATGACCTAGTGTCCTGTGACGTATCTTTGAACATGTGCGAGTGTGCTGCATGCTGGGACATGCGAACGTAGAGTCTACGTAGCTTGTTTTCCGGAATCAACTAGAGTCAAAATAAACGGAACTTTGTCCGTAGCTTTAATAACACTAACAATGAAACTGATTACATGATTCCACCTTCAAAGTAATCTTTGAACATGTGTGAGTGCGCTGCATGCTGGGACATTGCTTTGAAGGTGGAATCATGTAATCATGCAGTTTCATTGTAAGTGCTATTAAAGCTACGGATAAAGTTCCGTTTATTTTGACTCTAGTTGATTCCGGAAAACAAGCTACGTAGACTCTACGTTTGCATGTCCCAGCATGCAGCGCAGTCGCACTTGTTAAAAGATACGTCACAGGACACTAGGTCATATGTCTGGGAACATGTCTTGACAATGACATAATTGTCTGAATAATAGGGAGGCAGCAATTGCAAAAGTCCGGTTTATTTTTGACTCTAGTAGTAGAACCTAGTTGTGAGTATGGATTATTACAAATTTGTTAGCTGCGAGTACCATGTACTGATAAAGCGATGTTAGAGCAATCGATGTTAGCAATATTTTATCAAAAATTTTCACTTCGCTTAACCTGGCCCGCCGGTTTACGTGGCCAAATCAGGTAGGACGGATGTGGCCACGTTAACTGGCTTTGGATGTACTGTTCACTTTCAGACCTTTGCCACTTTATTTCTGTACCCACACATTTTTTAAAATCATGGCATTTTAAGGAAATTACACGTATTTTCAAATTCATTAACATCTGGCTCTCAATTACCTAGTAAGAAATAACAAAAAGTAAAAACCATGTTTCCCCGATTGAACGTTGGATTCGTAATAACATTCTGGTCACAAATAAACGCCGGTTAAATTTTTAAAGCCAACTATAGGTGGACCTTGATAAGTCGAGTCCCCATAGGACCAATGTATTTTAAACCTCCTCAACCCAAAGACTTTTCGGCTCTAACCTCTGTTAGTCGAATTTTCTAAGGCATTTTGCTTATTATTTTTGGACTAAATTTCAGAAAATCCAAGAAAACGGATGCAAAATCTTATCTTAATTCATTCCACAAGGAATTAAGCGACTCTCTGCAGTTAGGGCGCCTATATTTTGTGATCATATGCGTTTAATAAACGGTGTAAATAATAATTAAGCCGGAAAGACGTCTTATTAGGCCGTTTTCCCTAACTCGAAAACCCCTCAAGTCGAATTCTTTTCCCCGGTCCCTTTGAATTCGACTTATCGAGGTTCGCATAATTCAAAGTGCATTCAAATCAAGGAAGACATACAAATCGATTGTTTATATTGTCCAAGAAGTGTGCTGCGTTTTTTTAAATTCCCTTATGGCATTCTGGTCCACAGCTGTAATAGCTACACATAGTTGCATGTTGTTCTTTGCACATGTTGCATTGCGAATTTAGTTTTTATTTTAAATTTATCAATACACCCTGGCCTCGAAAAAACGCCCGGGCGTTTATTCGGGGAAATACAGTTCTTGAGAATACCATTTTGTTCTCATTTGAGTTATTTATTATAAATTTAACTAGCATGTTGATGACATTTTCCATATGATTACTGGTCCAGGCCAACGTTTCCGTTGAAGCCATGTGAAGCCAGTCCAATTGCAGGAAGTCTGCGCAAATCGCAATTTTCATTTAAACTTTTAAACTTTCTGGTAAATAGCATTGCAATGATGGACACAAATCAATTTTATCGATTTGGCAGCAACTGAGCTAACCGGAGGACAGGTCAGACATTGTCAACAGAGTTGACATGACGCAGTGTACTCAATAAAATTATTTTCTTGTCACTGCATACTGGGTACTCAAAGAGTAAGGAATAATATTGTCGTTCAATATTGATGACGATAATAATACCGGGTGATAGCGCGCAATGGCTCTTTGAACACACAACACGCGCTCAATGACCCTCTTTGAAAGACTAGTTTACTTATCTCTTTTGGCCAGACGCTATACATTTCCCATGAACACGTACTTTACACGTGTAACTTGTGGTCAGAACCGGAAGTTACACAGTGCTGAAAAGACCATTGGGAAAATGTCAACAATGGACTACTGGAATGAATTGCTCCCATTTCTCAGTAATTTATATGATGTGAAATCTCTATCACAGTAACAACCTCATGTACTGTAGTAGACTGTACGCATTGTTTGTTTAATCATATACTATGTTAATAAAGCATCTTCAAATTGGTGCGCCATGCCTTCAATCACTGCAATCAAAGTAACAAAGCATAATTCTAAGGTTCTGTGTACGTTTGGCTATGCTTACATTTCGCAAATTAGTTCAATTTGCACTTTTTATTCTACTTCGCTATAGATTTCTCCAGAGAAAACCATAGAATCTGTTCAAATTTTACTGTTTTAACCCTTTAGAGCCTGCATTTTTCTTTATCGCTTTCCATTAATTTGAGAACATCTGAAGCGAGACTTTAAAGTCCCAAAAAGCCCTAAAGGGTTAACTAATATCCTCCATATATTAATATAGTCTTTCTTGGCATGTTCCCATCTATTTGATAGGCAAATATTATTGATCCATGGCACTAATATGATGCCACCTGAAGTATGTTATGAGATTGAAATGTAAATTTCAAGGTGCCATATGTAACTAAATTGCAATGTCACTAGGGTTACATTTAACTGTAAAAGCGAATTGTGTCGGTTCAATTCAAGGATACTTCTCGCAAAGCCGAAATCTCTAGCTTCTAATATGTTACTGTTTGCTTTGCACATGTCATCAACGTCACAATGACAATAGGCTATGGTGTTTTAAAGTACAGACCACATTAGCAGTTACTTTTTTAAACTGGGGAGCATGAAGTATGGATGTCACATTGTTGTGTATTTCGTAATTAATTATTGTACGTAATTTGTTGGGCAATGTTGCTCCTACTTCCTTGTAAGTCGCTGGTGTTATGAAATTGGGGCGGAGTTTTATTTTCTGTATATACTGTACTATATACCAGTGGTTCTGGCTATTAAACTTAATTCAGTTCAGTTCAGTCCAGCACATGCAGTCTTGATGTCCATTCGTTACTCCAATACAACACTGGCGGCGAAGGTGGGATTATTTTCTGTGATGGCGATTTTACCTTCTGCTTTTAATGTCTATGCTTGGACATTTTGAGGTTTTTGATGTCTCCAAACCTCTTACATGGGACTTGTATACCCATCGGCTGCGTTATTTCTTGCAAGCAAATAGTATTTCTTCTGCAGACAGAGTTCATGTGGGGTAGCCACCATCTCTATCTTGGTGTCCTTAGTATCGCAGACGCCTCTAGATGAGAAGTCATTGGATGAGTTACTTCAACTTTTGACGGACCATTTAGAGATATTCAAAAGGTATCAATTTCACAAGCGCAACCAGAATTCCAATGAGTGATTGGGAGAATATGTTTCAGTGCTGCGCACCCACCGCTCAGTATTGAAATTTTGGTGACACTCATGACATTACACTCCATGATAGATTGGTGTGTGGTATCAGGGATGAAGCTACCCAGAAGAGACTTCTTGCAGAAACTACATTGACCTTTTCGCAAGCCTTAGAAAAACTTGTGAGATGGAGGCTGCTTCTCGGCACGTTTCCGAAATTCATTCATCGCCTGTACAGAAGGTGTACCCTTCCAAGTCTTCCAACAGGAAGGTAGACAAAGGCTTTCGCCGAGCAGATGTTAAGGGCGCATGCTGGAGCTGCGCAGGTGCTTATTTTCGGCAGCAGTGTCAGTTCCGGAATAGTGAGTGCTTTCAATGCGTCAAACGTGGGCATCTCGCTAACGTTTGTCGTGGTGGGAAGTCTACTGAAGTTCCTGCTGCCAGTAATTTGAAGCCTCTTCAACATCTCCAAGATGATGTTATTCAACAGGAGGTGCTGCCGTTGTATCATTTGGAGGACAACACCAGGATCAATTTGGTGAGTCCACGGCTTCGATCTGTCCTCCATCTTAATGGAGTACCATGCTCTTTTGACTCTGGCATATGGGTCACCATTATCGACCGCACTTCCTGGAGGAGGGTCGACCCTGAAGGGATATTGTTTCTAAGTCAGCCATCCACCATTCTGCGGGACTACCACCAGGCCCAAGTTCATCTCTCCGGGATCGTTGTTTGACGACGGTGATGATAATGCCGATTCTTTTGGGGTGTTTAATAGTGACGACGAAGACTGGGTGCATGAGTGTTTATCCAATTTTTCCTGCCACATTTGTTACAAAATAATTATAAAAAAGGAGATGAAAACGCGCAAAAGCTGTACCGAGTGCCAACTCA
>WWPM01023722.1:0-15882 GCA_023279145.1 Glomeris maerens
TTGACAAATCTTTCAATTTACCATTACGTGACGGCAGCCCAAAAGTTCCTAAAAAAAATTAAACTATCACGTTAATACCCATATACAGGTTAATTGGCGTTATTCACTAGCACATAATACCATTAAGAAATAAAAGTGTGTCTGTTTAGACGACATAGATACATAAAAATAATTAACACGCAGCTAGGGAATCGAACCGAGAAATCGAGGCGCAATCAAGAAAAACAAACTTGGCCGACATTTATCTGCACATTTTATAATTCAAACCAAGAAAGTATATATTTCGTATTTTAAGTAACATCATCATTTATTAGCAATGTACGTGTCAAATGTCAGCTCGCATCATGCATGCAGCAGGTGCATTTCTTTATAGTATTGATCTCAATCGTTAAGTTCAGCAATAATAATTTCAGGCGCCTACTTTTGTTTCCGCAACAAACAAATGCGGCACAGTAAACTTTCATTTGGGTGAACAAATAACTTCGACACATTTTATTTTACTTTCATTTGTAGACACAAGTCACAACTTTCACCTCGCATTAAAATCAAGCAAACTTTGCTTTCTTTCCCCCTCCACCTCGATTTTTACAGTTACAACTTTCAACTTAAAAGCCAAACAACTTGCACAGCTGTGAATTGCAAAATTCTATGAAACTGTTAGATGAAATTGCAACCATGTGGATGTCACTGTTAGTTGGTGTTATTAATAGCTGCAACAATAAGCATGTCAGAAATCATTATATAAGGCAACACTGGAACTTTGAAATGCATATTTCAAAAGCAGGACACATGGTTTATAAAACAAAGTCACTTTGACGAACAGATCTTAATTTCCAAAGCTTATCATGATTTAAATTCTTTAAGCACTACTCCAAGTCGTACAAAAAATAGCAAAGATAAGAATTAGACAGTAGTATACTAAGTGCTTCATGAAACTTATCATTTCCTACATTACTTTTTGGGGTTAATCTACCTAAGTTACACATGTTAAGTATATGTGTATATAGAAAGAAAGTGTATATTGCTTCTTCTTCCTCCATTGCTCAAATCAGACATGAAAATGGAGCGTGAAATTGGAACTACGAAACCATAGTTTTCCCACTTGGAACACGGAACACGTGGGCGTGAATCGGCACTTTTTACACATGTGTATATACAGTAAGAAAAACCACGTGTCAGAGAGTGATTAAGTGATTAAATATTGTGTCAATGGGTCATGCATGCATTGCAGCTACAAAAGAAAGTTACTACACCTATGGTCCATCTGCGTCCATCAGCAGTCACCATGTCTTCGCCATTGACTAGATGTTGGCGAAATTCTTCCATGTTGTCCGATTCCGGAAACCGCCCGGAAATGCCCGAAATTACAATGTCTTCCTTCACTTCCCAATGAGGCATCTTAGGAGTGTAAGTGGTGCCATTTTCCGCCGGAGGAGACGGACTGTTTGTAGCCATTGAAGGCTCGTCTGTGAATCTGGCAGGCATTTCTGATTTCTCACAATTCTGTGTGGCGAAAAGTGAAAAAAACAAACAAAACCAATTCGTATACAAACATCGTTTTTCTATTCCTATTTTACATAAACTATAAGCTGTACAGTAGCATCTCAATTATATCCACCTCCATTCTCTTCTTAAAATTTCTCTTCATCGACAAGACAGTCTTTAAATTACAATATTTATCATAATAATATACACTTTTTATCATGCATGCATTTACATATTGAATCTGTAAATAAAATTTATGAAAACCATTTTAATTGTTTGTATTTCCTACTATTAATCAAAGATGTTATCATTCACAATACAGAAATTAATTTTGTATGATGAGCATTACTTGATCCAGTTGCAGAAGTTGATCGTTATGTATTTCATTAGATCCAACATTGAGTTCAATTTGATCTAATGAAATACAACTGTGCATAGACTTGATCTACACGGATAACAGCTGGGATCGCAAGTGATCCATACGTATCAAGAAGGCGATCAAATTCGATCAAGTTGGATCAAATATTTTCATAAGGGATAGCTCCTTTAATTGGGGGAAAAAAATCGATAAATAGTAACCTTTACGACACATACCCATACCGGTTGCGTTTATAGTAACTATAGAAACGTTATTATTTCATGGAAATCGCACACACCTTTCTTCAAATAAAACTTATTGACACACTAGCATGGCCATTTCAAGAGAACTTTCACACCAACTTCAAATCGACTGCATGACAAACAATTGAAATACACACAGACCAATCAATGACGCAATCATTCACCCATTTCTCTCTTTGAATTATACAAAGAACAGGAACTATTTTGTTCGCAGTTACAGACCGAACTGAAACCAGATTGAATCAAGTGCATCGTTTCGTTGTTTTAGTTTTTTTACTTACTCAAAGCACATAAAATGCAGTTTGTGTCCACATATTTCTTGAAATGCATTGTAGGTCAAAAGATACAAGCTTTTAAACAACCACAAAAAATGGTCTGTTGATTGGTCTGCAAAGGTTAACCTATTATTACGTGCAAGTATTTCATCATATATACATTATTGGTGAATGACAGTATAGCAACTATAAAAGGAAAACGGTATAATATTACACTAGATAGTCATATGTCAACACTTAGTATTTTTGATTCCGGTTTTACACAGATAAAAAAATAATAGGAAATTATTATATATGTACCTGGAAAACTATGTCATGTAAATATAAAAAATAGAAGCCCCCTATTTCAATAATTCATCCCAAATGTTAAGTGCTTTTAGATATTAACGTAAGGATATGCTATTCAACATTCACAAATTATTCATAAAATCACTAAATAGAAATAAGAAACAACTTTGTACACATACTGTGCTTGAAGTTGGAAATATAATACCCCCAGACAACAAACATTTTGTGCTTCAAGTGAGATAAGAACTAAAAACAATTACACTGTGATGCAACAAAAGGAATTACTAGCCAGAAACAACAAAGATAAAACTCTTATTCAAAAAATAAAATTTGAAAAGAAACATCTTTGCTATTTGTATATATATGTACATTAAAACATGTAGTGTGTAGCAAGTCATGTGTATAATTTGTAAAATAATTTAAAAACACATTATGCTATGACTTTGCTTTGATGTTCCATACAGATACTGTTTCTTTTGATACATAATTGGGCCGATTAATATCCGGGGTTTACAATTTATATAAATTATAGATGAGGAAATGACGTCAATACACATTTCCTAAACGTTATGGGCCTACAATGCTGTATATATACAACAGCAGCCTCATATATTATATACATATACAATCGACTAATAATTAATTACCGCTGCATATTTTTAAGTTTTAAAGTGCTATATTTTCTTAAAACCACGTATAAATTAAAAGGCAAGAAGACAACAGGATATATGCAGAACCTCGTCCAAAATGTAATTCGCTTAAAGCTGGACTTCAAAGTAAATATAAGATATGTACTATTCATGTATAATATTGACCTAAATTTTGTTAAAAGATATTTCTCAAAACAGTTGTAGAAATATAATACACGCCATGTATGGGAAATTTCTCAGTCTTTAAATATCCAAATACATACGGCAATGACTCAAAATTGTCTGCAAATTATTTATTTTATAAAGAAGGTCTCGTATATTTACTATTGTATATGAAACACGCAACATTTCAGAAATTTATCACGAAAAAATAATAGTATCTAACAAGTTCATTCACTATGGACCATATAAAATAAAGTACAGGACCCCCGTTTTTTTAATCGCTAATTACTAATGGAAGAAAAAGAAAAGAGGGGGAATGACTATAGAGATAAATTTAGATGCTCATTTGCATGTTTGTCTGCAAGATGGATGGATGTAACCAAAACGTGCTTCGAATTTCAAAATAAACTTTTAAAAAAAGTCATTTACAACAACTCAAAAACAAAAAAATAACTCCCACTCCCATTATTACCATATTTACAGTTTGAAATATACTTGCTTTTATAACTTTGGCATGAAAACACTGACAACAACATTACATACTTCTCAACTTCGCCCAATCAGATTGGAGATACGAGTACGCCAGGCGCACCATACTTAAAAATTCCCAAATTACCACTGGAATAAAAATCCCAATCTGGTGGGAGAAAAAAAAACTAGTAACTCCCATTTGTATTGTTTGAAGATGTAAGTTATCCTTCCGGCCATATACACAATTACTTATTGACCAATAACAGCCAAAATAACACAGTAGGCTACAGAATACTACATTTTAATGACTTCAACAATTTATATTACAATTATTTATGTAAGTGATCGGAAATACCCAAAATGAAAACCATTTACAACTCGACCAACAAGAGAAGAACCAGGGGAGGGGCTAAAAATGAGCCAATCAGGTAAAATTGCTTATGCATTCGTTTGGCCAGGTGCTTTCGTCGTCGATAGAATCCAATACAAAATGGCGGCTTCGTGTAGGCGATCACTAGCCAGGAGAAGGCAATCGCAAATACGTCATTGCATTTCATTCGTTGATTCGAATGAAAGGGGTGGGGCAAACCACGCCCCTGGTTCTTCTCTTGTTGGTTTAGTTATAGCTGTCGCAGAGTACACATTCACCAACATTTTTTCACGAGATTACGTTTTTTTTTCTTTGAAGATATCGAATTTCGTCCCTCAACGCAAATTTCTTAATTTCAACGCGAATCTTTAATATGTTTGTTTTCTTTAAACCTTGCAGGCATCAGTAGTCGTCTTTGACCAACATTATCATAATTGCATATTGTATGATATACAGTACGTGTCCGTATATTTTGGTAGCGTACTGCGCATGACCCTGAAATTACTTTATATTTATAAAGGCAATGTGCTGCAGTGAGAGGCTAGTTTTTAATTTGCATCCGTTTCTTCATTTACCATTTATCTGCTCAACAGATTCGAACAATGAAAGTATATACAGTGTACACAATTGTTGTGTTTCATCTGCGAGTTTCTACTATGATTTAGACAAAAATATTACTACTTTTGCATTATTACAGTGTACAAAGAGTGAAATTGTCAAACTAAAATAAATGTTCAATGAGAAATATGAAATTTGCATTATTAAGAACTACACAGATGTGTAAAACTACATACCGATTTTCTCAGTTCCAAATTATAAAAATAAAATAATTATTGGACTTGCATGCTGTGTAGACATTATGCCCCCCCCCCCTTTACCACCACCAGACCGACAACAAAACAAAATAAAACTATTTATGTACATTGTGTGTCTGAAACGAAGCGATATATTGCAATTACAGATAGAAATTGCAACTACAGCGCCACATGTTACCCGACTTCCCATATATCACTACTTTATATACAGGTGAGATAATTAAATTATTGATACAGAGAACAGTTGTTTGAAAGCTACATTATGACTCACATGAAACAAAACTCAATTTCCCATCCAGTATATGTATACATATGTATACTATATAACCCTGAAATGAATCCATTATTAGATTTTGCACGTGCCACGTTCCAAGATGGCCGCCAAAAAAACGACAACAAAGAACTTCTCTTATTAGTTGTGAGAGTCTATTATATACTTACGAAATATGAATTTCAATTGGTAGTCACTAAAAACACGCACTTCAAATTAGCCTACAGCCACTTTGACAGTTAACTAGTACATACAGGGGGGGATTTTGGCCACATGCAAACTGCATGCGAGTAAAAGGACAAATAACCAGGTTGACGGCCATGACGGTTCACCGACCCAACAACAAATTCATAAACACTATACATTTATAATTGGAATTCAACGGCAACAGTAACCTCGTGCACCAATTTCGCATAGTACAACTACAACCTTTGTTGTTATATAACTGCAGTTATGCCGTTGCCATGTCAAAACTTCTGTTGGAGATATAAGAAAGAAGGAAAGAAAAAAAAACAACACATTCATTGGATTTATATTTCGCCTGTTTTGACGTTACTAACGGATACCTCATCGATTCCTAAAATGACAAACATCGACCCGCAACACAAAACCACTTGCTTTTGAATAAAATTGGCCGCCATTACAGGTGTGTGCAACTCGTCCTTGACAATAACATATCGATAAATGTAATTTTTAAGTGTTGCAGAATTACAGGGGACAAACTGACAGGGTATATTCCCTGCATGAAAACAATACATAAAGTTCCTATAAACCCATGTCCCCAAGTATAGGACCTACATAAAATGTGACATCCTTAATTCATGCTCCCCACATCTTTCCATTGATCATTCATTATGCGTTCCTAATAAAAATGTGGGGAGCATGAATTATGGATGTCATATTTTATACAGGTCCTACTTAAAAACCCAAGCAGGGAATTATACCCTGTCAGTTTGTCCCTGTCATTCTGCAACACCCTGTATAACTCATTTCCCTTGATTTTCTCATAAATACCAATGATGACCATGACATTGTTTGTTAAAATACCCCCCCCCCTCTCAAGGAAATGGAGCGTGCCTTGTCTTTTCATAGACATACACAATCTTCTTGCAATTCCTCATTACTTGCTTTTGTTTCTTAAAACACGTATTGGAATAAGGAAGCCAATTGCCCACATGAAATTAAAACAAAGCCAAAGAATTGCACGCAAAATTCACCTTGATGAAATCTACCAATATAATCTTTCAGGCATTTTACCTTTTTCAGACGTCATGTGACGCAAATTAACTCTTCTTCCCCCCCCCCCCACCTGCGTATAAACAATCAACTTTAATTTTAAGCATGTACAATCAAAATGGTTGCCAAAAAATTGCAGGTGGGTTTCCATTAAAAAATGAAACGGTTATGATATAACAAACAAATAACTAATCTTAAATTATTTAGAGCAAGTGTCAGGTTTGTGGTCATCTGGCACATACATTATCTAGTAAAAATAATTTTGTGAAAAAGATTTTAACTCTATAGGGGGCAGTATAATAAAAATTGGTGATCTGAATACTGCAAAAACCTGTTTTTGCATACGTAAAGGCAAATTGACCCCAAAAAATAACTCGTGATCATCCTATAAATGAGCTTAACTAGTTAAATAACTAAATTTAAGTAACAAAACCAACAGTAAAATAGCCTTTGCTATTTACTTCCTTGTGTATACATATAATAGACCCTATACCTGTTGCCGATTCAATAGTTAAAATCTCGCAAAATCAACTTTCAATAATTGCAAATGGTACTTTCCTTATTCAACATAATATCCAATATAGTCTACGCCTTACTTTCATTTTAGATAAAGCTGCCCTGAACACCAAATCCTATTTAAAGCTCACAAAACTTTCCATATACCTATACTATATACCTGAGATACAGATCGCAACTCGCAAAGGGCCTTCAAACCCATAAATACGACAACACACTGACATAGTCTGGATTTTACGGAAACCAATCACCATGACTATAATTAGAATATAAGCGCAGCCAAACAGGTTGTTCAGTGTTAAAAATAAACTTCTCAATTATCAATAACTTACAGAAAGCAAAAGTGACCGTTATCTATTGAAAAATAACCTCACAATTCGCATTTTTATACAATTCAACATTTAAAATGTACGTCTTAAGTAGATTGATTCGAAAACCGATTAATTTTGAAATAAACCACAGAAAAATATATTTTCAAAAACGAAAAACCAAGCTCTTCAAACATTAAATTCACGACCAAAATCGGTATTAAATGGGAAATATAATTGGAAAATTTATCTCCAATTGTTTCGGTTTGAATAGGCGTTTGCGTAATCAGATGCACAAGGATAAGTAAATGCGTTTCTTTTCCAAAATGGCGCCGACTTTTCGAACAAAACACGTCCTATAACTAATTTTTCTTTACAATAAACTGGTTTTATAACGCATCTTCTCTTGGTACCTGTTCCGCTAACCCATTTGGGGTCAAAACACGTAAAAATAACTTCTCCACCCTAATACACCGACCGAAACTGGGTTTTAGAAAGGCCAAAAGACGATTCAAAATGGCCGAACGACCATGTTGCCCATTTAGTCGTCGCAATTCAGTACTGTATATACCACTTCTTCTGCTTCCCACTAAACCATCACTATTTTTTCCCCCGTTGTCTCGCTGTATATCCAGATTTAGTAACTGTTACAACAGGTGTACCAAAAAAAACTGCAACATTTTTACCTCAATGGCCCTGACCTCTACTAGAGCACATTTCTTTTTTCCTCATTATTTTTCCGACACTAAAAACAGCGTAACTTGAAAAGGGTTGCGCTTACTCGAATGAATAAACAAACTGGAATTTAAAAATCCTGCACAAAATAAAAATACAATTTCCGCTTTTCTACACCGTCATCATAATTAAGCATGCAGATAGCAGATCTACAGCATGCTGTTTTTTAGAAATCATTATTCATAGGCTTACTAATTATTTACAGTTCACACCATGTAAAATAAACTATCCAATGAAAAATGTATATATATAAAACGGACCCAATTCAATCGTAAATTCAATAAAAACTCGCAAGAACTAACAACAGTATAATAAGAGACTTATTAGCATATGTATGTGCAATTACGATTTTAAAAAAATCAATATGCTTTTACTTTCTTCAAAATTACATATGAACACATTCTCCATGTAGTTTATTATTTCTAAGAAATCAAAAGTAGGTCTTCTCGATCTTCAATATATATTATACCTTTCTAATCGTAATTACGTATTGGGCAATTTTAAAATTCTCTTTCTCAGTAAATTGGGCAAATTTGAAAAAAAAAGAAAAGCCTTTCTCGCTTTGTATACAATTGAAGACGACCATGTTGCAGTGGAAGAAAGAAGGACAATAAATATAATAATGGGTGTATCTTGATAACATCGATGCTGGAGATTGCAAAAATAGGGTAAATGTTCGGATTTTTCTCATCCGTGACAAAATTATTGCAAACTAATAACACTTACGAAAAAGAAAACATAAAACCGAAGGTGATATTTAATGAATTCTCAGGGGGAAATTTAACTCAGTATAGTATATTTCGTACTGAATTATACACTGATCTCAAATTGAAAAGAACCAAAACAAAACCCTTACAAAAAATCCCAGACAATATCGATATTAAATGCTAACTAGCAATAATATTTCAAATTAATTCCAAACCGAGAAACCTACATTGTTGTTCTTTGTATCACAATCTCAACATGAATGTCTTCCCTCCCCCTCCCCTAATAAGCAAGGACATAGCAACCGGAAAAAATGAGCTATTTGTTTCCGGATATTTCCACAACTTACAAGCAAAATTCGTAACTCGAAGCGTCGTAAATCGAAACTAGCAATAGTAATCCATTCCTATTGCGAATAGTGAACAAGAAAAACGTTTAAAATAACACTGAAATATAAATAAATGTAAGCGTCAATTCAAATGCTCAAGTGAAAATTTTAAAAATCATTAATACATTTTCGTATAATTCAAATTGAGGTAAATTTTTCATCAAATTGTGAACGATATACAATTTAAGGTCAATCGGAACACGAGTGAAAAAATATCTTATTATCAGTCTTTTAATGACAGCAATTACATGTTCAATGCGGGGCATGCGGATGGGCCGGAGGAAAAAAGAAGCACGCGTTTATCCGTCAAAAAAGCGACCAAATAAAAACGTTATTATACGGTGACGTAATTGATGCGAATAAATCAAACAAATGGTACGAACGTTTTGCCACCTGCTTTTCGTCGTAAATGTCGCGAAACACGGCCGAAAAAAACACCCGTATCAAATATATATCCATCCTACCTTTCAGTGGTCGCGGTCGGGGCAAGGCTACTCCAGCTTTAGCTTTCCGATCATAAACGTTTTCAGGGCGAGAGGCTACAAGCACGACCGACGATCACACACGTACTGCACGCGGTGAAACGCCGCCGTTTTATGACACTGTGTGCACTGACAACTCGCTGCACGGCGGCGCTCTCGGCGGGCCGTTCGGCGCAGTCCGTCACAACTCGGAGACGTTCGGAGCGACTCGGCCTCGTTCGGCAACGATCGGAAAAGCCGCACCACGGTAAGCTGTCATGACGCCACCATGCCCGGCCAAAGACGAGCGCAAAGTGCCCGCATCGGACCACGTGAAAACCACCAATCGGACACTGTGCGACCCCTCCTAAACTTCCAACCAATCATGTACCATCCTGGTCATAAAAACTTATGACCAAAAAAAAAAAACTAATTCACAACAATCCTTCGATAAACCCATGGTAAAATGGCGCTTGTCATTTTCCCGCCAAAATTCCAGGTCAGCTTCACTGCGCAACGAAGATGACCTTTTTACGTAAATGCACACCATAAAAATACAAATGACAGGAGAATGAAATAAAACATAGGACCACCCTTTCCCCCCCCCCTCACTGGATTGAAAAGACAAAGGAGTAAATGCATTGGGCGCCATGACAGTCAGCCTTTTGTTTCAATTACCACTATAGATGTCGCAATCCATTCATTGCATCAAGTGATCAGTCACAAAAGTCAGATTCAGCAATTAGGATTATAGTGCCCTTCAATGCCTAATAAGGAAATTTATGGAGAAATCTAAATGGCGTGATGTGATACTATAGTACACACATACATTTTCCAAGTTGTCTGAATGACCAGACCGAGTCAAAAGTCCGTTTCCATCCAATTTCTAACTGGGAAAAATGGTTTCACGTGCAGTTTGAATGTGTCGGAGAACTTTTTCACGTTGCGATCGACCCATGACCTCTCCAAAGTAGCCTCGAATTTTCTTCCAAATCCAATCCATAGTGTGCCGGAAGATGGAGAAAGAATGGTGGTAAACCCATCATTCTTCCTGAATTCATTCCGCATAGTACAGTAACACAAAAAAAAATAATAATAATCCACGTAGTACAACCAAAAAAGTTGTCAGATTGCGAGGACGTTCAGGAGCAACCTATAAAACTTCTGTAAACTTAAAAAAAAATGGTTACACAACAAAAATGTAGTTATTTACCATGTGCTATCCTTTAAAGAGGTCCAGCAAGTTCAGGAAGAACTTGTATATTATGCAGTTGAAGAAAGACACAAGGTTTACTTTTTTTATCTCTTTTTTCCTGTACTTCATCAAAATTCTATTTAAACTCTAAAAAGTGACATTGAAATTAAGACACAATTTATTTATAACTTGTTTTTGGGTACACAAAATTCTAAATTTTGAGTTGGCATTAAAACCGATCTTGATAGGCGAATGAAAATAACAATTTCGAACTCAATTTAACTTGGGGGGTAAAAAAAAGACGTATTTAATGTCCATGTATTATTTAAAATGTCTACCAAAGTTGATTGCAAGGATATATTGCTTAGCAACACCGCAACAAACAAATATGTCGCTGCGGTAACAGTGGCCCCAAAACAAAAGGGTGTCACTTCTTGACATTTTACAAATTGTACAACACTTTACCACTGTGATCACATGATTATATCATTTTGACCAGTGCGCTTTGTCACAAATTGAATAAGAAAGGAAACTATCAAACCATTTTTCGGCTAGCAGGTCAAAGGCCATACTCATGAAATCGTAACTCGAGTCTGCAATCATTTCAATTCACCCAGAGAACAACATTCAAGGTTGTCCCCCTGAATAGATTTTTCACAGTTTGCAAGTACCATTATAATTTGGTGTTTCCCAGTATAATGTATTTCCTCTCCAATTAATGATTTCCCAATTTAACGGAAAATCCATAGCAATATTTGGTGCTATAGTTATAATTAAACTTTTAAAATAATACTGTACACTCGATTTAAGCTTAACTTTCACTTAATTGACGTCATACATAAAGAATGCAGGATAAAACCCATGCACCTCTATCGAAATCTTAAAATTATGCCCTTTTTTATCACACAAATAGTTACTATTACCAACAGAATTTTTAAAAGATAGTCCAGAGGAGTTAGTTTAATGACGTAATCACTTGTCTTGTTGGCACAGCTTTTGTCACGCAACCAAAATGGCGTCAACAGTGACGTCATGTACACAGGCTCTTATTAAATGAACTAATTAGTATGAAACAGCAAATGAACATTGGGCATTAACAATTGTGGACGTATTGGAACCAAAATTTGGGTATTGGATGAATTTTCCACAATTAACTAATTAGTATATTAACAAGGTATTAATTTGAAAAGACAATTAGACTGTGGTGAATTTTTAACATTAAATCATTGGCACCAGTTTCACAATTAAATTTTGTTGAAAACTTCTGAACAACTTTCCCGTATAACCATAATGGTTATCAATATCTAAAATAATTACTTGGTTTAATTTTATTTGTTTTTGTTGAAAACGAAAAACATTAAAGTGGGATTTTGTTTTCTTAATTGTTAAACAGCAATTCGCTACAAAATCAAGGGCAAGTTTTGCTGTTACAATGACTGGCTTCCCAACACAAGTGTATAATCAACAAATAGTTACCGCACTGTACATAAAGATGGAATAAATTATAAAAGTGCTGACTGTATACTTGTATATAGGGAGGCCTATAGCCTACTGGAAAAATTCAGCAATGTGTGAAATCCAAAACTTTTATCTCTTTTATGAAAGGCATGCTTCTGCATACTTATTACACTCAACTAGTCTTCCCTCTAATATTTCTAAATACATAGTTTACTGACATATTAAAATCATTTAAACTTTAAGGAGTTGTCATTTAAATCTGAACTGAAATGTATAAATTTCCCTCAACTTCGATTTCAACGAACCATTTCATGTTTGCACTTATTAATTTGGGAGATTCCTTTGTGGAAAATGTACAAATGAAATCGCGTGCGTCTACGAAGATTATTTCAAAATCGACAACCATGAAATTGTTTTCAGTGCCTTGAACAAACGTTATCTTGTGTTCATCCCCTTCTGCCTACGTACATCGAAAAATCTACCTACACCCTACAGGCGCAATCTTCATTTACATAATTATGATCTTTATTTCACGCAGTTTAGTACGCAATTTAATTGAAGAACAAATCTAGTTTTGTTGGCCCAAGTTGTAATTCTACTGAAATGATAAACATATCCATAGGCAATAAATAAAACCAATATAATATAGAATTAAGTATCAATCTTACATAATAAAATGTAGACCACTAAACCGGAAGTTACTCAGAAAGGAATGCGGAAAATGTCAATTTTGTCTGGTTCATCCACTTTCTTCTCCACTTTTTCAAAACAATATTTAGTATGTATATCCCTGACTGCAATAAAAATTTCAAATATAGTTCTCGCACGGTGCATTACAAATTTCCCAAAATTACACCGACATGTCATTTGTTACTCACAAATTACAGGGCTCTAACAAAACATCATTTCCTGAATTAAACATACAAAATGGGGAAAAAAATACGTAGACACACCACAATTTATGCTGCTGTATGCTGAATACAAATAGGACTGGAAATTTATACTAATTCGATGATTGCTACATTTGAACTAAGAAATAAATGCAGTTGGATGGCGAAACGAAATGTTACCCGTAATAAGATCAGAGCCCAAATAAAATCCAGCATTAATTTCCAGGGTCAAGTTCAGAATTTCAACTTATAAAGTACCGACTTACCAGTGCTGAAAATAAGCTCACCTTTGACCGATTGCTTCATTACGAAGCAATGTGTAGCCTATCCGAGTAAAAATTCAGTAACTCTGCAAATATAGTATAATAGTAACAATAATTATTATTGTTGTTGTAATGGCACAATAAAGATGGCAATTGTACATAGAAAATAGAAATAAAAGTACACATAATTATATACGCGTAATTTTCGCTTCCAATGAACAATCAACATTTAAATATGAATTACAATTTGAATGGAAACTTGAAAGCGTTTTGGCCAAAAAAGCGATTTGTTTGGCAAAAAGGCACTTTCCGAAGAGATTGATTGGGCGTCAAAAAAAGTTACATATCAGGAATTTTCTACCAACTAAACTAGCAATTCTTGTTATTGTATAAAAATGTGAGCAGGAAGAATTCAAGAAAGACGTATAACATTGCAGACATAGTTAATGAACGCTCCAAAACGGAATTATCGTATTGAGGCGGAAAAATTCGCCTGATTTTTATAACACATATTGCTTTGTCTATTGTCATCAGAGTATCATGTCGTTGCAATTTGCTTAATCAAGACTTCTTTTCCTGGTACAGTACTTGCCTGGCTGTCTACATTATGTGAAATGTAGTGTATCGTGTTTGGCACTGAATTTGTGAAATCAAATTTCCGTTTCCCAGTGAAATGTTCCACGCTAGAAACACATTGTAACAAAATCCGTGATGCGACCATTTCGCTGGATAACTTCCTCAAAAATATATGAAAAACTTCTCAAACAATCTTGAACAGCTACATATATATACGTGCGTAAAGAAATTTCGGCCACTTTTATACAAAATCGTTTCACTGCATATAGACCATTTTCTCCTCAATTTAAACACGACACACTTTTCAATTTCTTTTCCCCTGGGTTTTCCTGACCTGAATATATATATATATATATATTTTCATACACATCTGGGCGAATATTTGTCACTATAGCTTCCAGGTAGACTACTAAATTAACAGTCAGACATGTTTTCTGGCTATTTTTCAAAACGGGTAATTTGATGCGAAAATAGGCCATGCAATGAATAACCGATAATACCAATAATTAAAATGGCATTGATATTACACGATCTTGTCAAAATTTCCTAAACTTTTTTTTTCTCTCAAGGAACGACGACATTGAATATGAATTTCAAATCACAGCAATAATTCCCATTAAAATTCAGTAACTGAATCCATTCCAAGAATGTTGACTGCTTAAATTTTATGGGAATTGGAAGAAATTCATAACATTTCAATTAGTTTCAGTAACAGAATCATAACATCAATTTAGAAAAACAAACCAACCTGAAAATGTTTCGCTTGCATACCCAGGGACCATGGCAAATCATCAATGAGCAGTATTCAAATGCTCAAGTACCATCAACAATTAACCAGTTGAAACGGGGAAACAGCCGAGAACTGTCCGCGTGCGTGAGGAACTAAATCATCACCCTACATTAGGGTACGTCCGGCAAGTTTTAGCTTACGCAGTAAGGGCTTTAAGACTAGCTGACGACGAGCCTACCGGTGAGGTGATCAAGAGATCCAACCTCCGACTTTAGATCCGGAGATATAGAACTCCAGGCTGTACCTTGGCATGGGTCAAGCGTGTGGGCGTAGCAGGATACATTACCGGCAATGGCGTTAGGGAACGCAGTGTAACAAGTGTCCTGCATCGTGTAGAAGCGAGACACGAGGCTGTCGATCCAGTGCCACAGTGCCGGGCCATTGAGCAAAGAGTTGGACTGGGCCTCGTGGAGCAGAGCATCGTGGTCTTTGTACCGCAGTAGCTTCTCCACGCTCACAAAGTCATGGTCCACGTAAGTGCCTCCCATCGGACCGTTATTGAACATCCTGCGCAAAAATCTCGCATTTTACCCACGCAAAACATCAAAAACGTTTAGCTATTTATAATACCTGGCCTGGGGAACTGTAATGGCTTTGCCATCTTTCAAAGCTAACGGTACGACGAGGAACTGAGTTTGAGCTACCAACTCCCACGAGGTAAACATCTTCACTATCCATACGCCCGGCCGAAGCGGCGTTCGAAACACCGGCTTGTGCATCCCGGCCTGTAAATTGAAAATAATTCTATTGAGGGAACACTATACCTCTCCGTAACTACTATTGCTGTGAGCACCAAGCCTAGCAGGCTCAGGTACCCTCTGCACTTCTCGGCAACCTTCAATTGCCAGAAAAGCTTACGTTTGGCCCAAGATTTCTTAAGATTAGCAGTAAATTCCTCGCCGAGGCAGACCCAAATTTTAATCCAACCTACTTTGTTGGTCTTACAAGTCTGA
>WWPM01023724.1:0-12093 GCA_023279145.1 Glomeris maerens
TATCCGATGCTCCGTGTGAACTTTTGTGCATGTCAAAACCGAGGGCTCCATGAGTAAGGATTATGCAAAAGGCCTGTGTGGGGCCCTTGAGAAATTCACTCTCTTGGGTGGCATTCGCACATTCGCTGGACCATGGGGGGGTCGCAACCTCCAATAAACCAAGAGAATAGTACTGTGTAGTGAGGATAGGTTTATGTTGTTGCGCCCACAAATGTCCAGTTAGTGATGACAGGCTTGGGCGTCTTACTTTGCAAATGGCCACAACGCATGGGGCAAGGTGCCGTAAATTATGGCACCATGTCACCAGTGTGTTGGCAATAGTAATACAGGGCCATGGGGGCGTGTCCCTGCTTTGTGTTTAAAAGTTATAAAAGAGAGAGTAACAAAAGAGTGTGGTGAGTGGTTTCGGCAGTGGTTTTGTCAGTGGTTTTGGGAAACTGTTTTTGCCAGTGTTGAGAATAGTAAAAGCGTTCAAAGAGCTTCATCGTTTCTTTCCTTCGTTGCGGACACAAAACACAAATCTACGTTACACGTGTTAACTGCGGTGATATCGCGGTCAACACGGAAATACTCGGATAAGCCGAACTTTAGGCGACCGTCATTGTTTTGCCATGCCCAACAAAGATTCAGTTGCTCCTTAGACAGTTGAGGCACAATGTAATTATTTTTATATATGTGTAAATACATACATAATACGTACTTACGTACAGTACGTAGTACGTACAGTGTGTAAATTGTAAAATATTTTTTTACGATGCTCGGTGTCATCCGTTTTTTATTATCTGCGATAGGCTGAGCCTCAACCCCCGCGGATAATCGAGACGCTACTATATAATAAATATAAGTTTTATATATAAGGAGAATACATTTTTTATATCCGAAAAAAATAAGTTACATACTGTATATTATTGGAATGCATGAAAAATATATTATTGAAATATATCCAAAATATAATATAATGAAATATGTGAAATATATATCATGTATGATACTCATATTTTGAGGTTACCAGAAAGTGTCATAATTACATATAAAAATACATATATTACTGTCAATATACAGTATAAATATAAATAATATAAAATTTTAAATACCCTAATATATATTATTTTCATATGGGATATACTAATCTGAACATTGTTATTATCAAGAAAATTATGAAAATGTCAGATTTATACGGGTTAGGCAATATAAACGCTATCGCTTATCGAATATGAAATAATATAGCAAGAAATCACATCAGTGTCATATGGTCGACACAATGACATTTATACCAATTTAATTGTCATTGTTTCCCAGTTCAGTCAAGCAGTCGAAGTTTTAACTGCTTGTAAGCTCGCACTTAAAACCAAATGCATATTAACTTTAGAGTTTAGATATAACAAACCTATTAAGCAACTCATTCGCAACAAATGGAATTACAAGTTGAATTTAGGAATATGCAAAGAAGGTCCCCTACTTGCATTAATCACAACAAATTAAAACCAAGAGTATCACAAACATTTCCCCATTTTACATATTGTACATTTGTGAATTAAACGAGTCTAGGATTTTATTGCATTCCTATATCCCATGCAATCAGGCTCAACATGTTGTTTTCTGAAAGCAGCTTACCACACAATGCGGTCGAAATAAAAACAATTTGCTTTAAAAAAATGGTTTTTGTTTTTCAATATCACTTTTTTCATTCAATGAAAGTTAATTATAGTATCAACTGACCACTTTTTTTCTGCTCTTGCAATCTGATTACAAAATAATGATGACTACATTGTAATTTGCGAGGTAAGTGTGAAGATGGTAGTTTTGTTTATGCCTTCAAAAAACATCTACCGCAAATGCTCGAACTGTGCCCCGGGGCTCTAATTGTTTTTTTTAATTTTCGCAGCCAGGGCAGTATTCGAATACCGGGCTTTAATCGAGACCAGGCTGTAATTGCTTTCTAGCATTTGGTGTTAAGAATTGTATTATACAAGCGCATGATTTAAACGAACATTACTTTATTTCAAATGGGTGTAAAACAAGCAACACATTATTATTTATCAATTGGAATTATCAGATACAGTAGTGGGAGAATTAATGTGAAAACAATTGATAATTTAAAAAAAAATGCATTTATTGGTCATAGATGAAAAATCGAAAAACGAACACAATTCAAGTTGTCAAATATGTGCTCCCTTAGCTTTAACAACTTATTGAACACGTTTTGGCATGGAATAAGTAAGTTTTTTTACATCTTCCCCTTATATGCTGGTCCCGAAACCATATCTGGATTACAGCCTCAATCAGTTTTGCTTTTGTTGATGATGAAATATTTCAAGGACCAGCAAATATTTGAAAGCTGTAAAAAAACTTATTTATTCCATGCCAAAACGGGTTCAAGAAGTTATTAAAGTTAAGGGAGGACATATTTCATATTAAAGCAATTTGAACTGTTAATTTTTCGATTGTATTCATCTATAACCAATAAATGCTGTTTTTTTTTCAAATTATCATTTGTGTTCACATTAATTTGCACCTACTGTAAATAGGAAGCTGAGTCGTGCAAATTCTCAGCTATATCAACAGCTTATTCAGCGACCTTAGCTTGAAAACCGGATTTATACCCGGGCTCAAATCGAGACCGGGTTATATTTACGTTTTTCCAGACCCGCCCAGGGCAGTATTCGAATACAGGGCAGTATTCGATACCGAGCACTGTTCGAGCATTTACGGTAAAATACAAAAACACTTAGATTTCCTTCATATAATGTGTTGATTTCAATTTTTGCATAATAAACGCCCGTTTTATTTTAAATCCGCGGTTGCATCAAAATATTCTTGAATGTGAAGATATTTTGGATCTAATTAATATACGTAGGATCTCATGCGGCTATACAACGTTAAAAAATATCGTGTAAGCGCCCATTAAACATTTTACTATTCTGGGAAACCGTGACAGCAACATGTGATGATTGGAACTGCAAAATGATTTACAATCTGAGGCTATTTTGGATCTTTATTTAGTTTATATGAGAGTGTAATTTTTCTCCGCCAAATCTATTGGACATAAAAAGGAGGTTTGGAACAAGAGAGCACCAGAAGAGCAACAGACTTTCAACTGACCAGTTCCGCATTTACTGTATGGGATTGATCATTTACTACATGCAGTAAAAGCTCGCTAATCCGGACCCCGCTGATCCGGACGCCTGCTAATCTGGACTGGCAAAATAATTAAAATTTTCTGTACTGCAGTACGTTGAGCAGCGAGAAAGCGCCATATCTAGCGACCTGAAGCAGTTATGTCGCTGGAGAGAATATGCAGCCAAGAAGCGAATAAATTCGCAAAAACAAAAACACATAAGGCCCCATATAATAAATTTATAGATTCTTGTCCCCGCGCGCACCGGTTTTTTTCAAGCAAAAAAAAAATTCATTCATTAAAATACGTACGACTGAAAAAGCAACAACTCTACACCGTATCCGCACCAACACGCAAAAACGCGAGTCAGATCGTTTTATAAACAAAACTATTGGAGATTTCGTGATGATGATCAATTTGAGCTAGGACTTCATGACGAGGCTTCAGCACCACTTCGCGATCAAATTAATTGCAATTTAGAATAAAAAATAAAAATAAAACCGCGCGCTGGACGGGAATTAATTTATTTATTATATGCCTAAATGATTATTTTGCTCCTACTGTGTAACTGTTTCCCTTGTTAAATGTTTTAAATACAGTACGTACACATAAAATAATTGTCTGTTATGCAGTTTATTGGTTGCTTTTAGCATATGCAGAACATTAATAATTTTTTCCGGTTAAAAATATGTACTTCGGCTAATCTGGACTTTCATTAATCCGGGCGACCTCCGGTTCCACCAAGTCCGGATTAGCGAGCTTTCACTGTACATTGATTGCAGAAAGAACGTTTGATATTCTGCCATTAAGCACCATAATGCCCTTCTGACATTAATAATTACTTTATGTAGTATCTCCAGCGCACCATATAACCAATTTCGTATAATACTGAATTGCGCAACCGGATAAATAATAATCGAACACACGAATTTAATATTATGCACAGTATGAAATATCCCCTATCTACATCAACAACAAATCACAATTCGGAATGAGTTGGTGTAAAATATATTATATTTGATTAAATGGGATAGGTACTTGAGGTGCTGTGAAGATTGTACCACTTCTGGATGTTACGGAGCTGAAAAAGCAAATTTCATCAACACAAAATGATGTATTAGGAAATTTGGGTGTTCTGCAGTAACTGTTCCCAATATGGCAGGCGAACGTTGAGGCGTTTCGGGTAGGCGTGTCATTTGCGGGAACCTACGCCTACCTGTGACGTTACAAAGCAAGCTGGATATACCAAAATGCGTATTGTCATTAAACCTGAAAACATTAAAATTATCAAGAAATACAACAATTTGCAATGCGAGTGTCATGACAATTTCAAAATTTCCTACTTTTCTTTGAATGCACATTTTTCATGTATTCATTTGCAGAAATTTCGGCTCGCCGCCCATCTCCATTCTCACTTCAGGAGTTACTATCTTGTAGGTTAGGTTAAGTTTCCCCCAAGCGAAGCGAGGCCAGGGGGTTTGGGGGGGGGGGGCGGAGCGCTTCTACGGTTAGGTTAGGTTAGGTTAGGTTTTCATCCCAAAGATATTCCCAAACACACCCTCTGTCTCAGCCTCGATCCCGTGCTCTGACGTCGCATGCTTTGGCACCCCAATCGAACTGGTAGGCGTAGGTTCCCGCACACGACACGCCTTCCTGACACGCCTGCCTTACACGCCCAATATTCGCCCGCTATATTGGGGACAATTACTGCAGAATCCCTGGAAATTTTAGCAGAAAGTATTATACCTTGTCCTTGGGTACATCCGGCTTGATAAGGCCAGTCACACACATTCAAGGTTGGATTAAAGTGCAGGCCTGATGGACAATAAAAAATATAGGGAGTTCCATGAGAACACTGAATAAACTTTGTACAGTCGCCAGGGTAAGCATAATATATTTCTGATCCGCATTGGAACACACTAGATGAGGTAGTCTTTGCTGTCTCAGGTGCAACGGTTGTAGTTGTAGGTTTAGGTGTTTTTGTGATAGGCTGTTCTGTTTGTGTATTATGTTCAGTATGAACTGTAGGTTCTATTGTTTTAGTGGGCGGCATTGTTCCTATAGTAGTAGCGATTGTTTTAGTGGGAGGTGCTTTAGTCTCAGTGGTTGTTTCTTCTGTTTCAGTGGGAGGAGCTTCCGTTTTAGTGGGAGGTGCTTCCGTCTCAGTGATTGGTTCTTCTGTTTCTGTGGGAGGAGTTTCCGTCGCAGTGGGAGGATTTTCCGTTTCAGTGGGAGGAGCTTCTGTTTCAGTGGGAGGTGCTTCCGTCTCAGTGGTTGGTTTTTCTGTCTGAGTAGGAGGCTCTTCCGTCTTAGTTGAAGGACTTTCTGTTTCATTTGAAGGAGTTTCCGTTTCAGTGGGAGGAGCTTCAGTCTCAGTTGAAGGCTTTTCGGTTTCGGTGGGAGGAGTTTCTGTCTCAGTGGTTGGTTCTTCTGTTTCAGTTGGAGGATTTTCTGTTTTAGTAGGCGGCTTTTCCGTCTCAGCGGGAGGCGTTTCCGTCTCAGTGGGGGGTGCTTCCGTTTCAGTGGGAGGTGCTTCTGTTTTTGTGGGGGTTGGATGCTCCTCTGTTTCTGTGACTGGTTCCTCTGTTGAGGTAGGAGGTTCCGCTTCTGTTGAAATCACTGTTTCTGTTGCAGGTTGTTCTGTCGATAATGTTCCTTCAGTTGTTTCACATGGTGGGCTTGTAAACTGACGTGCTTGTTTCTCTGTTCTGTTCTTCAGTGCCCAATATATATTCCAAATACTATCTGAAGTAAACAAAATTATGGCGTTATCATATGTTAAATAACAAACTTTTTCCTTCCTTCAATGCTACATATGATGGCCGTACGCATTTGAAGGGACAGTGAACTCCAAACAACTTAAAACGCACTTCATAGAGTGTATGAAACAATTATGCTTAGGGGGTTGAACTGCTCTGTGGAATAGCAATGACAACGCCTATGTAAAAGGCTGTGCTTGACCATACGTATGTAACAATGGTTAAAATCAAAGACTATAGAAAGCTTCGCTGGGAAGACTTCCAACTCCGTATACCTGCCATGTATTGAAGTGTTTTCTGTCGCCCCGCCCCTTTTTGGAGTGAGTGTATAGCGATTGGGTACAGAATTTGAAGGATGAAAATATTGCGCACAAATGAGTGATCATTTCAAAATAATATACTGAGTTTTATGTAAAATACATACACTTATCATTAATTATACGTAATTAGGAAATTTAAAGTATACATGGGAAATTTAAAATAATGAAGTCTGCAATGGTGTCTGACCGTAAAAAGTAAAATCCAAACTGAATTGTTCGCGAATTACATGTTAATATGGAAATATAACGCATCATGATGTGTGAAGGAACAGATTTTACAGTGTCTCAGCAGAATGACTCGTGCTCAAAATCGCAATTTTTCTTATTACACTATCAGTTGCTTTCTGGGCATAGGACGTTATTTGTAAGTTTTCCTAGCAATAAGATTCATTCATACAATAAATTACAATTAATTAAAATATGGAAAACTTATGATGAATTCGTTGAAACTAATAATATGACATTGAATGAAACAAATAGGTCCTAAGATCATTTTGTATTACCTCGAATGCAGTTGACTTTCCATGGTTCATTGCACTGCTTTGTGACAGCGTCAAAATGTAGTCCATCATCGCATTTCTCATGTTGTGCTATAATTCCTTCGCATCTCACATAATGATCACAACTGTATGGGTTTGCTATGACGTTATTTGGTTTATCAGCACATATTGTGGCTGGGGGATTCCAAGCTCCTGCGTGATATACATGTGTATAGTATAAAACAGCGTGTCATTCATCTTTCTGATAATGGGATATATTTTGTAATTTATCTTACCACATCTTGAAAGCAACACGATTGCAATGATGAGAAAGAATCTCATACTGCCGGCTTTTCTATGCTCTTTATAGAGGGGTTTGGTATGTTCATTTATATATATACCTTTACCTGCACGCAGTACACACCTGCATCATACAGATATCACTGAGGAAATACTTTCCAGGTATAAAAATACCTCTGTAACTATGCTGGTATCATTGTCTAAATGGAAGATGTGATGATGACGAATTGCAAAATTCCGATACAGTTCAGATGAAAACATTGTTTTTTACTTTCATTGCATTTGCAGAACCAACAAAACATTGCGAGTATACTGTACTGTCGCATCGGATTTGAAATCTACACCACCGTTCAGCGAAATGTTTATGAGCACTTTGCAGATAAGATGTATACTTGGAAAATTCCAGATTGAAATGTTGTTGCTTCCTTTCCGATGAAATACAGCTGAAATTACATGAGCGATTACATAGAATACTTAATCTCTAATTGAAACCATATTTATTTCATGGAAAGATGCAAGAATTTGGAGACAATGTGTAAATTAATTCTGACATAAATCATCCAATAAAATATTTGGAACTGCGTAAATTTAATTATGCCCTTAATTTATGCAAAGTCATGAAGTCTATCAATCAACGAGTATTTTTTGAAATCTATAATAAGAAAGTTGGTTCCGTGCAATTAACATGTTTGCAATGCAATAAATATATGTACATCTCACTTTCATCGATTGTGGTGAGTATTTACAAATGATCATTATTATGTGTCCTTACTGATCCTAATTAAGCTCTTAATTCCGCTGACTTTCGTTCGAGAGAAATTTCAATGACGTGTTTCTCATTCTTTTACGCAAACTCCGTGCGATACCGGGTGAGTCACAAGTCCAGTGACGGCCTGTTGTTTTTGCAAATGAATGGTGTAGGAATGGAAACGCACATGGAGAGTACTCAGCAGGTTGGGGGCTATCCAACCGTGTGCCCATTGGTGACCTTAAAAGGTGGGATCAAGGTCATTGAAATGCCAACTCTGTATTTATTGGCGCTAGTGGGCTGATATCATTTAGCGAAATGTTCAGCGCCATGTTCTAAACGTAATGCAACAAACAGATTGAAAATCGGATAAACAATGCAAAGGTTATGTGGAAAAACCGGAATGTGCAGCCCCTGCGAAAAGCTTTCTCAACCAATACCCTGGTGTGTGCTTCCCCGCCTTGCAATTGCATGTTGCCATAGTTCACCACACCCCTGAAGATTGAATTGATGTTTTTGCAGAGTTAAACTAAATAACAGAATGAGACCCCTATAGAATATTATATTTTAAACAAATTTTTTTCAAATTAATTTTTACGCGATTAGGCTTAACTGACTAGCAGACGACGCATCTTACATTTCCTTCGATTTCTCCTGCATTTATTAACCTAATGCAATTGAAATTGTCCGTCATATAAAAAGCAGTCTTCTGAATCCAAATATCCAGTTGAGGATGTTCTACAAGATACAGTGTGCGAGGCAAAGTAAATAATAAGGAATTTAGTATATTGTATTAAAATCACAATGTGGGACTTAACGTACAAGTATTTTCACAAATGTACATACACTCGAACACCGGATTTCGGAGCGATTTTGTTTTTGCCAAAAAAATTATTACGAAACTTGCAAACAATATTTCTGAAACATTTGTGAACTTTATCTGTTAGCAAATTTATTTATGAACTTTATCTGTTGGTAAATTTGATTCTAAACTTTATGTTAGCAAATTTGTTTATGAATCTTTGTGTGCACTGTAACATTATTACAACCTGAATGGACATAATCTTCATGCGTTATTTCCAAAGCCCTACATAAAAATTTTCTAAAGACGTTAGTCGGATTACAGAGGTCATCCTCTTTGTTACTCAATAGGAGCAAGTCCCGGCCAAAATAATTTGTCCGGAATATTGAGAGGATCCGGATTACAGAGGTTCGAGTGTACTTGGTGCATACTTAATCACATCATTATGCCTGCAATATAAGGAATAACTGATGTCATTTATTTCTCTTTTAAGCTTAGATTACACTGTTTTCCTACTGGCTGAGAAATGTAAATTGAAATTGGAAACTTCTAACAGGAAATTTTCTGGGACATTGGTATGTTGCAGAGTTGTGGAAATAATACAATTTTGCTATGTTCCAGACAAATTGAAAAGAAAGAATTGCGGCACGTGCAAATTTTCTCAGCAATTTCTGATACAGTATATGGAAAAACAGATAAGTACATTCATTTCAAAATATATCAGTACCAATGATATACTATGTAGTTGTCTTCTATTTGTTCAGAATACTAAATGTCATCCTTACTGACATTTCACATTATTTTTACGCGTATTGTAACAGAGGTTTACTACCTTTTCAATGTATTGTAGATTACACAAGTTTCTCGGTGTCACATTTCTTTGTTTTCATAAGAACATAATGCTCTCTTATCGTTCTTTTTGTACATAGTCTCTTTAAACAAAGTATTGGTTAGGCAACACATGTTTCTTGTATTTAATTTCATTCAGATAATCAAGTGCTGTCAAACTGATAAATACATTACAAGAATGTGATTGCAAAGCTTTGCAAAACTGCTTACAACTAAATGTACACTGTTTTCACCAGGTACATTAGGAAAATACAAAATTTGCATTGGTTATATAAGTTATCTCAAACATTATCTTTTATCCAATAAATCATGTAGCCCATAAGTGTAAAATGACATTGTGAAATACTTATGAAGGATAGTTCAATCAAGGACATTATTGTAATTATACAGTGCTGGACATTCGTTTAAGACATGGGTTTAAAATACAATGAAATTGAGTGTTTTGGATTGGCCATCAATAAGTCCTGACCTCAATTCAATTGAGAACCTGTGGGGGCATCTTAGGTCACAAATTTTATTCAAGTTGCCAACAGTTCAGAGGAGCTAATGATTTCAACGCTGCTATTTATGCTGCTTGAAATACATTGATCACAGAAGAACGACACAATTTTATTGACAATATTGAAAGCCGTAATCTATCAATACTATATCATCAAAAAAAGATAGTCACACCACATTTTAATAAATTTTATAGTATTTTAAACCCATGTTCTTAGACGAATGTCCAGGCTCCAAAGTGTCATAATACAGTTTTCATGATTTTTTGGGGGGATTACTCCATTATGCCTATTATTTTTGGTCAGAAACATTTCTTAGTACTCTTTTATCAATATAGGAATAGATTTAACTGCCAAATAAAATTTTAATTGTCAAAATTGCAACAAAGGTGCATGTTCTTAAACGAATGTCGGGCACTGTACATGAATGTTGTAATTTACTGAAATGCTTCATGAAGAATTCTTCAGGTTGCACTATGTATTACCTATACAGGGTGTTGCCGAATTCGTTGGACAAACTGACAGGGTATATTTCCTGCATAAAAACTAGACAAAAAGTTCCTATAAGCCCATGTCCCCAGTCGCTTAGATTTTTAAGTAGCACTTACATAAAATGTGACATCCATAATGCATGCTCCCCAATCTTACTATTGATCATTTATTTAGGACTCCTATGCGTTCCTAATAAAGATGTGGGGAGCATGAATCATGGATGTCACGTTTTAGGTAGGTGCTATCTAAAAATCTAAGCGATTGGGGACATGGGTTTATAGGAACTTTAAGTCTTTTTGCGCAAGGAATATACCCTGTCAGTTTGTCCGACGAATTCGGCAACACCCTGTAAATGTCTTACTGAAATTTTCTGATGCCCTCAATTATCTCTTTCAAAAAACTTATTATGAATGTTCAAGGTTTGACGCAGGTTGGCCTTGTTGTTCAAGGATAATTTTAGATGAGTATACTTGGAACAAGTAAGCCACTTCACAGATATTCTTCGAAAGGCTCACCTGAGGATTTGATGCAAGAGGCTTGCAAAAATTAGTTGTTGCGCTATGCGTCATCATGACATCATCAATGAAATTGCATTTCGTTTCTGAAAGTGTCACCATCTTGGTTGGAGGCAAGCATAGCAATTTGCTGTATTCTTGCTTGCTCCAACTAATTTTCTCTAATATTTTCTATATTTCGCTAAGTTTTATGTACTCTTTCCTAATTTTCAACAAGTTTCCATATCATTTTCAAAGTTTACCAGATTTCCATTAGTCATTTCTACATTTTTCAAGATTTTCAATAAATTAATAACTGTTTGACTTTTCTAAACCATTTTTTCAAAATTTTTCTTAAAGGAGAAATGCAGAGGTTTTAACTTCACGTTAAGTGATATGTCAAATTGTAGATAATTAACTTACTGATATGTTTCCGCCGATACGAAAACAAGATGGCCGCTATGCTTTGCCATCAATGTTCAAAATGCTGCCTTTTCAGCGTATCTTGGTAAAAAAAAAAGTAGAATATATTGAAACTAGATGCATTTTATACCTGAACTTACTGAAATACTGACTTTAATTTAGATGTCAAAAACCTCTGTATTTTGCCGAGAATTAGTGCACATACATATGTACTCTACTCATTACCGGTAGTAAAGCGAAATAATCTAGCTGGATATCACTTATCAGGCAGAGAAGCTGCTACCAAGGCACAAATCGGTTTTCATCTACAGCATAAATTTGCTACAAATTCACTCGTCACCCAAAGGGGGAAAAAAACATTGCTCAATTAGACTGATTTGGCAATGCTCTACAATTTTCAAAGTGTGGTTAGGATGCTCACTCAATCGGTTTTAATTTTGTGCTTTATTAATTACTATGCAACGGCAAAACATTCAAAATGGCGACTTATCTGAAGATGCCCTGCAGTAACATTCAATTTCAAATGGGTCTCGACTTTGAACCGCCAATTTAAAAAATAACGAAACTTGAAGTGTTCTTGCTATATGTTATCAACAGTTTATAATAACTAGAACTGTGATGAAAACATTCTAATATTAGCTTTACAATACCTTTTTTGCTTTCTTTAATTGAGCATACACCCTAGCAATTAAAAAAAGACCAAGTGCATATGGATTTCATTTAATATCTTTGTGTACAGTAATTTCATTTTTTTTATTGTAAACATTGTGCTGCAGACAAATTGTTGAAAATATGGATCGGCAATCGTGGGT
>WWPM01023726.1:0-25731 GCA_023279145.1 Glomeris maerens
TGTTCCAATGTTCTTCGCCTTAAAGTTTATGCTTAATATGGAGATTTGACTTCATTAAATTCAATGTAGCACTTGGCATTTTGAGCTTTTAGCTTGTAGCCCACATAGTACATTAAGAGCCCCTTGCTCTGAAATTCATTATTATTGGGAGTGGAATATTAAAGAAATAAATGGTGAAAGATGCGCGCCATTTATTGATTGAGTATACTATAAGTAATAATGGTGTCTACTCACGTTTTTCGGGGCAAGTGATTTGCACGGGAATTGAACGATCGACGAAAGAACCATCATCATCATCACGCAACCTCGCAGTCATGTATGCTGAAAAAGTGATATGAAACGAGCACATTCACTTTCCCATTGTTATTAGGCCCCCTCGTCTTTTCATTTAAACCCAACCGGAAACTCGCACCGAATAAGCCACTGATGTCCTCTCATTCATGAACAAAAATTGCATTTACGCCGCTGTAATACTTTTTAATCCGAACTGAATATAAGTATGTATACCTCTGCTTCACTTTCATATTCATATGTATTCAGTTATAATTATGCTGTTTAAGTTTCTGAATGCGTTAATATCGAAACATGATAACTATGATTGCACTTTTTCCAATCAAATTACCCTCTGTATTATGTATAATATATAACATTTTTCATCCAGGGAAACACGGACGTTTCAATTTGAGGGTCATTCACTCACTGTATATAACTTTGAGCACAAACTTTTAACTAAAGTCTGGTGTGTTATAGCGCCAGATCAACATTTTATGGTTTGGTAAGGGCGATATATTTAGTAACTTGATTAATACTACTACACCTTGACCGCAGATGTTGGGAAATTGCAGCTGGAAATTGTCCACGTCGACTGAAGTCGTTTCTGGAAAGAAAAAGTAATGGATAGATCAGAGCCATATCGATTGACCCAAAACGTCTTTGGCTTGTGCATTTCTCTCAAAAACATGGTCTGCAGAGAGAAGAAACTTATGCTATATCTCCCCAACTATTTCCCTCCTCCTTCCATATATGAAAATCAATATGCTGCGAGACAATTTCCTCTTTTCCCATACATATAAATACATATATACCAAGTTAGCTTTATGCGGTGCGGCCAACCCTATATTTGCCACATGCGGAGAATATATCCACCTTATTTATTGCATGAAAAGAAACTGCAATTTTGCATTGTAATATTTTAACAAAGCAATTTCTTATTTACAAATTCAATTTAGAGTTGTAGGTATATATAATAGACATTACTAACAATCTCACTATTGAGATTAGAAAATGTGTTGGTTGGCCCATCCTGTGATTTCATTTTGCCGATAATGGACACCACATTTGGGTCATCTTGAAAGGGATGTTTCACGTGATTATCTGGGAAAATTAATAAGCAAATTGCAATTTTGGCAGTGGAGCTTTGGAGCGTGTAAAATTCGTAAAATTAAGGAATCTAATTTACATTTGGTCCCTATTCATAATAAAATACTTGTTACTTATTGTTCAATCCAGGGCTTTCCTAATATATCGATTTCCAATATAAGATACACTGCACATGGGCAATCCTGATCTTATATACTGTTATATTGCAGAATGTGAAAACTTTATAGAGTGTGTGGGAGTAACATATGGTCACATGACTGATGAAATCTCGCTTTTAGCCCTATAGCTGCATGCACGTGCGACTTTTGGCCCTTATCCACTAGCTCCAACAACATCTTTGTCTTATTTTAAAAAGGTCCTATAGGGAATTCCCTATGCCAAGACGTTATATCGATTTCTTTCACTTTTACGACATCCAAAAGTACATCTAGAACTTCGTTCGTGGCATTTCTCTTAATTTCCTTGTTCAAAATTTCATGTGTAACCTCTGGCTAAGTTTGCATATGAATGAATAATTTGAAGTTATCGCGTTTTCTAGTCACTGTGTTGTAGCAAAATGAAGACAAGTTTATTGGGTTCAATAAGGTTGTTATAAAGAGGGGAAATATGTGTTTGCATTCAAGAGGTATTGGTTTAAATGTTTGTTGAGTACACGGAGCAGCTGCATGTGGCCATAATAATATAATAAGCGTCATTCATATGGGGAATTAGTGTTTCAGAAAGCGAGTAAACATGCTTTCATTTTTAACGATTGCCACCCATTTGGCCTGCCTGGCCAAACTCCAGATAATCACGTGATCGCCGTATCGATTGAACCTGTGATAAATCCCCTTTTAAAAGTAGCTATTTACAATAAGAATTCATTAATATCTACCTATCTATTTACCCAGCTGCGCATTTCCCACACAGGAGGATATTAAGATGCACTTGCTTATTCATGTAGTACTGTACATTTGAAACGTGCATATTTACACGAAATTACATT
This sequence comes from Glomeris maerens, assembly GCA_023279145.1. Lineage (NCBI taxonomy): Eukaryota > Metazoa > Arthropoda > Diplopoda > Glomerida > Glomeridae > Glomeris > Glomeris maerens. The sequence continues at coordinate 2,366 of WWPM01023726.1, forward strand.
TTTATAGGGCTGATATATCATATATAAATCACGAAAGGTGTGCAAATTTCAAGGAAAATCTCTAAATTTATAAGTTGGCTTCCAGTGTATGCAATTTAAACAATTAAGAATTTAATTCAGTTATATTTATTGATAAAATATAATAATAATGCAATTTACATAGCAATGACAATTAATAATGCACAAAACATATTGGAAAACTTGAAATTAGTGAATCTAAAATCCATAGTCTGTATACTATAAACAGGAAATGTTCATTACAATTAATCCTCAAAAAGAAGTTCCCTATAATGGAACCTCGATCAAAATAATTCAATTATTTTTGTGTGATCGTTTCACATTGGCTGGATTAGTTTATGACTAAATAACGATCGACCAATGGGGAATTTCGACAAACATGACATTGGATTGAGCTTATAGTATAAGACAAGGTGAAAACTGAGTAGCTGAAAACCTGTATGTGACGGAAAACATGCAAAATATACTGGAAGTGTGATTATATAGCTCGACCAACAAGAGAAGAACCAGGGGAGGGGCTAAAAATGAGCCAATCGGGAAAAATTGCTTATGCATTTGTTTGGCCAGGTGCTTTCGTCGTCGATAGAATCCAAAACAAAATGGCGGCTTCGTGTAGGCGATCACTTAGCCAGGAGAAGGCAATCGCAAATACATCGTTGCATTTCATTCGTTAATTTGAATGGAAGGGGCGGGGCAAACCACGCCCCTGGTTCTTCTCTTGTTGGTTTAGTTATAGCTGTGACAAGTTGCAATATTGATATTGGAAGACAATTATTTTTTACCAGTTGGTTGCACTGCGACTGCATTTTGAGCCAAAACCCAGAAATCTTGTCCGAGGACAGCGCTGGCTTTCAGGTGGTCAGAGTCTCCATTGAGCAGGATCTGAACTGATATTTTGGCAACTTTTTGCTGCGTCGAGAATTGCAGTTGGAAAGGGCAGATTTCCTAAATAAACACACATTTTATTGATGTTATGCCTTGGCATGTATAGTATACACATATATAGGATCAATGAGGAAATTAATGCGGCTCTCTTTATCGATCTAGCTAGCTATTTTTCCTCTAGATTCTTCTGTCAAAATGGCCGCCATATACAGCCGATTGTATCAGAGTGAGAGAACATTTTGCGCTAAATGGCCCCAGAGTCGTGTGTTGGCTGGCAATTTTATCTGTTTTCGCTTCACAGATTGTGAGTTTATCTGGGAACTAGGGAGAGATAAACGCCCAAACTCGGCAGAACTTTGCTAAAAATTTACTTCGCATCTTGTAATAAAGATGGGAGTATAGGACGACAACGTTGCGAAATTATATGTTGCGAGCCCCTTTCATTGTAAACTACTGTGCATTTAATATCTCCCAGATGACACCAACAACTCGGCCGTGTATAATTTTCATCGATCCAACTCTACATAATAATACAGCTTTCCCCCCCTGCACGTGCCCTAGAAATAACACCTACATAAATTTCCAATACTTCCCATTTTATGCATGTTCTTTAACTCGGTAGGGAACCATATTGTTTTCTTTCCACAATATAAAAGCATCATGCGGATTTCATATTTTCCTATTTATACAATCATTAAAAGTTATTACTTGGGATTATTGGTAATAGTCCGATATTGATTAAACGTGAAACCGATATAAACACATTTGAATAAGATCAATGATGTTTGGAGTTTATTATTTGCTGGCCCTTTGTTATGCGAAAGAATTTCATTTCTCGACGTCTATGCAATATACTTTTATTGGATGTAGGGAATGATATTTTCAAAATCATGTTTTTACTGCGGGGACTGAGTTTTTTTTTTCGAGGGCAGAATGTTCATGCTGTCGCATAGCAACACGATTTTCTGATTCTCCGTCAAATCTCAACCTGATTTCATTACTAACATTGAAGGCAAATAAATGGTCGGTTCTTCGTGACTAGACTACCAATGTCACAGTTTCCCATATAGTACTATACGTATATAAAACACAATGCACAATGAATTTTTCTTCATTCTTTTTTTCCACAATTGTCTCGTCTCTTCCAACACAGAAATCAAATATGTCTTTTTCATCCATATTTTTACCTTCAGGCGAAAATTTGCTGTCGGTTTCAGCACAGGATTCCAGATATCTTCGCATCCAAACTTGGAAATGCTCAGCCCGTTTGCAGAAACTGTTGGGAGACAGTATAATAAAAGGTATATGTTATTACATCTTTACTGTAAAAGTCGCAATAACCATATTTTGGGAAGAAAGGGATGAAAGATCTAATTTAACACTATGTATGTATACATTCAATGACAAGGATCTGTCTATCAAAGTCTGTACAATATACAATAGGAAACAGCATTGTCATAGCATGACTTGGAAATTTATTTCTTTTCCCTTTCGTATACTATATATATATATATTGCCCATTTTTCATCGATTTGATACTCAACTCATAATGACGAAGCAGGAAATAGAAATAATGCAGCATTACTATTTTTAATACTTCATTCTAAAGATCGGATTCAAAAAGAGGGGAAAAAAAGAGTTTAATTGCAAACATTCAACTGAAAATTGCTGTCTGTACAAGATTAATTACAGGGCTTTGAAATGTCGATTGAAATAATAGTTTATACTGTTCCTGCACGGACAGATTGCCCTATATTTTTGAAATAGAAAGTTTAATGTATGGAAAGCAAATAAAAAAGGAAGTAATGTACGTGACTAATGCCAATTTGTAATGTTGGGCAATCTGTAACGAGAAAAATGGCAAACCGTTGTGTTTATAGTGTGGGACTATATACAAAAGAAGGCGTGTTGCTAACACCACGCTTGTTCTGAAACGAATAGTGTAGCTTTTCGGAGCCTTTCCGCATTGCACAATTCAAAAATCTTGTTTCTGAACACTTTTACCGACGAATTCGCAGAATTTTGTATTATAGTGTTTACATAAACATATTAGGATGTAAAGTATGTTGTGTGAGTGCCCACTCAATAAGGAAGTGACATGTTTAGTGTTACTTCAGGTGGTTTATCCCCTTGAATTTTAAGGATTTTAAGGTGGCTGACTTTTGGCACTTCTCTCGCAAATATAGGTTCAAAAAGTGAGCATGATTTTTTCTTCTTCTTCCTCGTTTTGTCTCCTCCCAAACGACCGTTGGCCAAAGAAGTTTATTTGGTTGGCTTTTTGTGAAAGGTTTTTGTTGAAGTAACACTGTAAACTTCCTGACAGCAGAAGCGAAATGCGACTTGACTAGTTTCATGTATATTTCCTTCAAGTTTGTTCAACCTGTGAGATATATATTTGGCGGTTGTTGTCCTTTTCCACTTCTTCTTCTTTTTCTTCTTTTTCAAAATGTTCGTTATTATAGGATGTTGACAGCAAATTCCCCAACTATTCCCACAATGTTTTGTAAATTAATTCACTCTTCACTTGTTTAATTTACGTCCAAGCATTTAATTGATGTAACGATGTTTTAGAGCCGCCCAACTGTGGCATTTCAGAAATCCCTGGACCAAATCCGAAGCACGATTGAAATATTACTACATTAAATTGTTTACATTCATCGCATAAATAATTATGTATGTCGGTTATGTTTTTTTTAATGCTTGGATGAAAATAACAAATTTAATTTCAGAACTCTTTGCCAGCCTAGTTATAGTGATGTACACTGTATATTATATTTGAGTCTGATAAATTAGAATTAAATTTCATTGGTAAGACTGTTGGAATCTTATCTATAAGTCGGTCATCTTCCTCTTTAAGACCCCACCCATTTATGCCCCAGGCAGCTTAGTAAAATCAGTTCACTAAAAAACAAACAAGACGATTTTTCCTATAATAGCTAGTTTTTATGTCCGTTATTTTGTCTTCCCGGTTTCTTCTTCTCAACTTCCTCATCTTCACTTCTTCTACAGTGTACTGTATGTAGGTCCATGTTTGATAATTAAATGTCACCAAATGCAATAGGTACATTTATGAATAAGATTGTCATTTTCCTACATATTGTCCACATAACATCTTGAAAAATCTGAACTCTACCTTGGCCTAATTTGGGAAGCCGAGCGATTACACTTTTTTATGGTAAAATTGCGAAGAAAGAAGTAAGTTTTCCTTCCTTCCGTGCTCAACTTCTTTCCTTCCTTCCTTTGCTCATTACCCCCATTTTTAATCTTTCTTAATTATGCCCGTCCAAAATGTAATGCAATCATTGCAAATGGAACATGTCTGTCTTATTATTTGGGGAGTCTTATAAGAGCTTGCTTGGTCTGAAGATGGAGGAACCACGCAACTCACCTCCGGTTAGATGACCCAGTACTTGACCTCAACCTCAACCTGAATGGCCAACGGATGTTGTAAAAAAAAGCTCCAGCTTTAGCCCTTCCCCCCATTTTCGTTTCTTTCTTTTTTATTTATTTGTTTTTCTTTTTGAAGCAAACAAACCTGAAGCTTATCCTATGAAATATCACGGATCACTTGGATACCAGTTATACAGTAAAAGAAGAGAAAGCAATAACATTACCTGCTTAATTAGAGCAGAGTATTTCTTTTTATTTAGTCGCAATATATTTCCATATTTCTATTTGTAATGCAGTTTTCCTGACTATGGCCACGTGTTTGATCCCGAAATATTAATATCAAGGTTGGAATGTAAAAAATGAAATTGACAAAAGTGCAGGTTAATGTTTATTTAAACTTTAAATGACAGGACAAAAACTTTGGAAGATGATGAGTCCTGGAGCATAAATACTATGTATAACAATTAGAGTTAATTTGGTTTGGGCAAATATATGCGATTTTGAATCACAATAGGCGTTTTGAAAATGAGATTTCCAAGCATGAATTTCATTCATGAACATATCTTTAATAATTTAATTGGTATTTCGCAAACAATGAAGTAATAATTGTAATGCCGTGAGATTCACTTTTGAAAGGACTGTTTTAAATAAAGATGTTCAAATTTTTATTTCCAATTCTTGTACTATTGTGTCCATAAATTGGGTATATATTATGCAAGCAGCAGTTATCTGTCCTACTTATTTAACTTTTATTGTGAAAAGATATACAAAAAGTTATATCTGTGGGCCGACGAAAGAAACATTGTATTGTCGCTGTTGGAGATTAAATATAGTAAGTATTCATTTTGAAAAAGTGTATAGAGACTAGTTTACAAAAAAATGCTTAGTTTTCGCTGCAGGAGATGAGGAAGTTTGGCTTTTTAATACAGGAAATTAACATTTCTTATACAAAAAAGTTGCAAGTTTTTGAAAATCTACTTTATTAAAGTTCAATCCGATGGACAGTGTGCATAAAGCATTGATATAACGATAACATTATGTAGAGGAAACACTTTCTGATGGATTTCAAGTGATGAGATTGAAATTTATAAAAGTTTTTGCTGGATACAAAAAAATGAGGTGTGCTTTTAGCCCATTTTTGGTGCAAGGTTTGAGTTGACCTATTGCAGCTGCGAAATGACCGACCAACAGGTCACTCATCCGAATACCTTGTTAATGAAATATTATGTAAGAAAAATCCTCACTGACCCCTTGCCTTAGTTTTGACGTTTTTTGACTATAGCTCCTGTACGTGATGCAGAAAACAATCTGCTGGTCATGGCCATGCAATTCTTTATAGTATATTCACCACAGCATGTGTAATAACAATATTCCTATCAACAATATTCCAACTTCAATTTTAAGGCGTTTCATTTATAAAATAATATACAGTATACATATAATTCAATAATGAAACGGAAAAAAGTGAACATTAGGTGACATTTTCAGTTATAACTAGAGTGCGGATTTTACGTGCATTTTGCGCGCAACTTTACGTGCCAAAATTAGCCCAAAAAACATACAAAAACGTACACACAAATGATGTCCAAATAATTCCAAATGAAATTAAAACGCTTTTCTGTAAGATTCCTGATCATAAGACGTTCAGCAAAAAAATAAGTGCTTGCACGTAAAATCCGCACTCTAGTTATAACTTTCAATATAACATTTTCTGGTTGCATTACGAATGTGAAATCTTAGGACTTATGATGACTTTTTGGGAGGTGTTTACTGTTGAACACACCGCAGATGGCTCACACATATATTATTTGATGAAATGCAATTTCATTCCTTCTTTTCTTTTCAATTTCAATTTTTCATCAAGTCTAAATGAATTGCTTAAGCGTATCTCATTATATCTAATTTATTCCCACATTTCGCCACGAGATTTCCAACTAATCAAGCCCCGCTTTTTTGATTGTCAGCCAAATTGCATTACATATAGGTCTCATTATCTCTCTATATTCCTGGACAGTGGAAATATTAATATGAAAGACTGTGTTTTTGGTTTTGGCAAATGGCGGTGGTTTTGCGATTTGCAAGCAGACGGAATTCAATCAATATTGAAGTTATTACAGGGGAAGGGAAGGGAAGGATAGAAGGAAGAGAAAAAGAAGACATACTGCTTTTAAAGGGGAATGGTCGGAATGGAAAGAGGAAAAATTGGAAACCAAATCTGTATAAGGAAAGAAGATGAAAATTGCGCAGGATTTTTCAAAAAGAGGGGAAACACATGGCTGGGGCTTGATTACATTCATTTGGGACCTATGAATAATTCACCAAGCCGCGCATTAATTATATGTGACACGTGGTGAGGAAAAAGTATCGATTCGTAAATTGAACCGTAAATAGAGATGGTTTCGTTTATCCGGCCAAATAGATAACTTTCAAAGTCCCTTTACGAAGTATAGGCCTATTATAAAGCCTCCCAGCAAAACGCCTTTTGTTTATTTCCCTTTTGGTTATATGACATGGACCTGTGGGAGTTTCATGTCGTTTCGCAGATTTACTTTTCTTTCAAATACATATATACACATAGACAGTATATTGCTATTTTTTTACAGCCTTGTAAATTTCATTTTATGCGTTTTATTCATACAAATATTCTTTTCCTCTTTTTCATTCAAATGAAATCTTTTTATTTTACCATTATTGAAAATGTGGAGCTTTCTGCAAGAATTTATTGCTTACCAGGGGGTCAAATTAATTGCGCATACCATATTTGTTTGCTCACTTTTAAAAAAAAGTCAGTTTCCAGCAGTATAATTAGTTAAATTTCCTGCAGCAATCCATAGAATGCAAAACAGGTTTCGACTGATCAATCTATATTTATGCCAATTTGTTTATTTAATATGTTATATTATATTAATTTATAGTAGTTTTCCGCATTCATTATTCATCCGGATTTTGAACTTTTTTTTTGGCTGGGAATCGGGTTATTTCGTATATATACGATTTTGGCATTCACCCAACAAGTAATTGCTGCAAACCAAATATTATATCGAAATTCACTCCGATATGAGTTTTAGAAAACGTAGTTGCCGTTTTATAGGGAAATCAATTTTTCAAACGTAATTTCAAAACCTCGCCTGGTTTTTTCTTTGCGTTTTCGATGGGAGAAGAAAATTGTGAGAACCCTTAGAAAATCAAATGAAAAATAGATCATGCAAGCAACCGCTCATGAATGCATATTTAAAGTGTAAGTACCTTTATTTTTATTATTTCAAAGATGACATTCGTGTTTCAGTGAACTGCGAAGCAAAAGATCTACTAAATGTTTGCGTTTGTACTCTTCAGTAAACATGCATATGAATTATAGCTGTTTTAATTATGCATTTAATTTGTGAAAGAGTTATGTTCACATTTTGGAATTGCGTAGTACAGTTTTTGAAAGTTTGCTCATATAAGACAATTAAACCAAATCACTATGTCTTAAAATCAGGCAAACATATGTTCAAAAACACATTTGATTTGAAGTATACACTGAAATAAAACAGTTTTACAAACTTCATAGCTTCATTGTGGACTAAAAAAATTCCGCATTCTAATATACATATGCAAAATGAATTCCTGTGTTTTGACAAATGGTCCTATTAGTTGAATGTGTATCGTAAATCAAAGTCCATATTATAAAACGCACAGTTCAAATTGAATTAAGCATCGATTTTGTGAATGGCATTTTGCCCATTTTGCCCACATTCATTCCCCATTTATTCTGCATGGCCATGTTGCATGCATAAAGCTTATATCATATCCTCTCTTGGCAACGAGAATAGCATACTATGTATACGACATTTTGATCGATATCCGTATCGCTTTTTCAAAATTTATAGTCGGAAAATATGAAAAGTGTGCAGCCCTTCTGCAATCAAAATGGCCGCCATGTGCTGAAATATTCGAGGAGAGACATCTTCGATTTTGCCTTATATCTTCACTTATACGATGATGCCAACACTTTTGCGACTGGCGTATTGTGAGGTATTTATGCGAGGGTTGGTTGGTGCAAAAGATATAAAGGAGAGTTGGAAACATCCATCATGGCCGCCATAGCAAGATGGCCGCCGTCTCCGATTTAGTTCTCTCTTTTGGGACAAACGTTTTCAAATAAATTGAATTAGCGCTTAATGGGCCGCGAGAAAAAGGCATTACCTGCTTCAATTATACCTTAACTTAAACATCAGCCTCAAAAAGCTTTTTAACCGATTGATTTACAACCGCATTTTCAATGAAAATCTTCCTGCCAACGCAAAGATACATTTGTCTGCATCAGAGAAGCTTGCTAACAGTTCGGCTTCATTTATATTAATTTACTCCCAATGTGCTTCAAGTTGTTGAACATCATTATGTCAACATTGCTTAAAACGATATGCACTATTGGTTATGAATTTTATAAATCATTCTAGTGTTTATTTTATTTATGACAATTTCTTACATGTATACGCACAAGTTATCTAGATTGTTATCTTATCACGGTGCTACTTAAATTACCTAAAAACAATTAACATGTTAGTAACATACAGAAGAATCCAGCCGACTTTTAAGTGGTCAATTAGTTAAAATAAAAAAATAATGGAGTTAATAAGAAAAAGTGAGAAATGACTTTTAACGAATTAACCTCAAAACTAATTCAAGGTTTTTTTCACGAAAAAGCTTACGCAACAAAGTCGCGTTGTACTGTTCCTTTAAAACAATTCAAAATTTATTTCATTACACTATTTTAGAATTCGCATTTGCTAATAAATTTCCTCTGTATATTAGGTAAAAAATATAATTGCCAGGATTTAAAGCCTAGTAATTGCGTAAATTGCGAATTAATGAAAGAATAAATTGAGAGGTTCGTTGAAACGGGGATTGTGGCAGGTTTTGGCACGTGATCCAAATATTGATTGATTTACAGCATTGGCAAAACGATAAACAAGATTGAAATGCTGTGAGTTTCTCAATAAAATGCTGCTCATCCAACATGGGAAGTCATGATGGCAGCTAGTGATTATGACATGGATGACTCGCTATTGATCAGCATCAAGTTAAAAGAGAGGGAAAAAAGTTACATGAAACACCTCTCACCGGGGATGCAAGAAATCCCTACTGATATTTATTTCTCTCTAAGTAGGGAGCAAAATCAATCGGACCCCTGTGTTCCTATCCAAACCATATCATCAATAATTATCTACCGGTCTTATCTGCTCGTTCATTTCATTATTTCCCCCTTTCTCCTTCATTTTTCTATAGTTAAAATATTGCATGGCCTTCGTGCATTTCACACCAATACCTTATAGTATCATTAATGCATGCGGTTATTATTTCCGCTATTATGAGGAATTAGGGATTCATTTCATTTTATTCCGCACAACAAAAGAAAAATGAAAACGCCTTGTTTTAATGAACTGAAATCGATTTTTAGAAGCAAAGAAAAGCAGTGGAGAAGCAATGATAGCCATATTATACTGGGTTTCATTCGTAATGATGATGTGATTTGAACCTTTAATTCTGTTGCTTGGGGCTTATGTGATTTGTATTTCATATTTCAAGTTTGAAAGACCCGTAATTATTTTATAAATATTTTTAGTACGTATATTATTATTCACTAATATACAGAAATACTTACATATCATTTTCCTGGCATTTTTATCATGTAAAAAAAAATAGTTTTGCATTTAATTCTTATTCTCATTTATTCAACATTATTCTCAATGCATAGCCAGCATGAAAATAATGTTACATAATGCACATTTAAATTTCAAAAGGTATTTCCCTACGGTTCTTTGTTGTTGGGGAACACTAAATTACAGTATATACAGATTCACACTAAATGTCAATGCAAAACTAAGTTAAAGTTTCCACTTTTAATACCCTCTTAAAGGGTTTCTTGCTTATATGTGCCTATTGGCAGGATTAACCAGGTACCTTTCTTCGCACCCATGCGCATAGAGCCCGTTACGCAACACGCGGCATTGTACATCATTGTCAATTGGCAAAGTAGCACTTACCAATGAGGTAAGGGACCAAGAAGAGCCCCAAGACTCTGGCACTATCCATTATGTGCTGCATATCCTAATGCTTTCACTCCTTTGATGGGTACGTCAGTCGGAGTATAGTGGGCAGTTTGCAAAATTCAAATTGCCAGGAGAAGTAAAACTGTCTTGGTGGGGTGTAAGAAGTGGGTGTCCACCTACAAGAAGTGGAGGTGTGGGGTCATTCTCCTCTTACTCTTATTACTCCAACGTGATAGTTGAGTGAGCTTGTTGTTTGTCTCCTCGGAAATATTGCGTGCTTCTTCGCCAACCTCCAACCGGTTAATGATCGGTCTGGAGACCGGAGATCGGAGACTGGAGACTGTGCCTAGGTGCTCAGCCGACTCACTCTACAGTATGTGCATGTGCACATGGGACACACAGTATATGTGTGTGACTGCGCGTGGTGTACACAAGTATAGAGGCATGCGGTTGTGACGTCACAAAATTCACTGACCAATTAGGAGCCATGAGCAGATATATATACGTATATTTAGAGAGAGATGTTCACCACCAAGATGGGTGTGGCATTTTTCTTCCCTTATTCCCCCCACCTATCTAATGCATCCTTATCCTTACATGTGCATGCCTCGTGTTTAGTGCCCATTCAGGGTTCACTGGGGGGGTTTCAAAAAACCGCACTACGTGCTGTACAAAATTTAATAATTCAGTGTATCTGAATGCATTCAATAGGTATAGGCTTTACTATATTAATTATGACTTTGTAATTACAGACAAGTGTATTACCGAATCAACAAACATCATTTCACTTTATCTTTGTGTATAATTCATTAAGAGTTAGCAAGTTTCTAATTCGGAGAACAACATTTCAGGAAATTCGGGTTACTAGGTATTGTAACAGTTGACATCTGTGTTGACATTGCTGTGTCACAAGCATCACTGCTTTCATCCTCAAATTGCATACTATATACAAAGGATGAAACTTAATTGTTGCTATTGCGAAAGCAGCACTTTACCAAGAAATGAATGAGCATGGTTCATGCTTTCAGATTTCTAATGTGTATTAGTTATGCATGTCCTTCAGTTTTACTTCAAGGCACAAAAATTAACTTATCTATAGGGAAAAAAAGCATCTTTGTACACTATTTATCCAGGGCAAGCAATGAAACCTATTTGGCCATAGGTTGTGCAAGACATCATCGCACATGTATGTGAGTAAGCCAAAAACGAGTAATATGGTGAATCACTTTGGCCGTTTTAGTGTTTTGACTATAAAAAGTACTCCGTCTGCATTCAAGATTACACCGACATGAGGTAGCTCAATAGTTTTAAACAATGAAAACAAAGTGGGCAGCATATTGTGTTAATTGGATCCGCCCATCCCTCTTCTCCGACTTCTCTCAATGCAATATCCTGAATGTGGACTCTCAGTACATATCCTGTAGGAGTATTTGACGAGCTTCATAGTATAGATTGCGAGCAAAATATTTACCATCATACATATATATATATATATATATATTTAGTTTCCTAATCGATAGGAGAAATAGCATTTGCAGAGCCGTCGCAAAAGTCTTCAATATTTAATGGCCTTGTCTTATATTTCTTCGAACAAGATCAAGATAGGTTGAGTGCAGGGGATGGGGATATGGGGATGGGGATAAACAGCACAGCAAATACAAGAAAGCCACCTCCAAAAGTACATTTCATCCAATTTGGGCAATTACACATAATGGGAAGCACTTTTCTGCTGCACGGTTCATGAAATTTGCGGAAAACTGTGCATTATCGCCAATCAACTTCAAATGTTTTCCATGTTTTACAAAGCTCTATTCCTATATATATATACATAATACTTACCTAAGTGGTGGCCATGTTGCAAAAGTGTAAAATTAATATTTGCTATCCTGCAACTTATGTACGTAAATTTTACATCCTTCTATATATTTTCATACTTTAATAGTTTATATCCAAGTTATAGTACTGCTGCATGATGTTGTTGCAGTTGCTTACAAAATTATACACTTCAGCGATGTACAAATTTTACTTACGAAGAATTCAAAATTATTTGAAGGTTTGCAAAGGTTTCAATAAAATCCTGTTATACATAGATTATTACAGCAAATAATTGTTAAGCATGATCAGGAAATTAAACTTGAAACTTTACGTTCACGAGCAGTCGTTTGCGTCTGCGATCATGTAAGTAATCGGGTTATTCCTATGTTTCTGTGTTTTAATTGATGATGGAAACAGCACGTTAAAATGTCAATATTTAAGCAGGTGTAGTATGTAGGGAACAGTTAACCTATATTTTGCGTGGGAAAGTGCATGGGAGATGGAAGAGAAGTTTGATGTGACGGGTTGGTTGGTTTCGGAGTGCTTTTGCCTGTATGTTTTAGGGGAGTGAATGGGTTTATTTGTTCTCATCGATCTGTCAATACAATTCGGGACATGGAAAGAGGCGATTTTTGATCGATCTGTTCGCTTGTTGTACCGTATAGGGGGATATGTTCCCAGGACGGTTGCCATGGCAGCGTGTCGCGGCCATCGATTCCTCCGCTTATCACCCCGTGCGGAGGAGCATCTGCCGTATTGCGATCGTGCTCACTTTTCACCATAAGTCTTTCTTTCCACTGATACCTTCACATACTCTACAGCCTATATAGCTAGACAAAACACATGAAAAGCCCTTTATATTAGAAACCCGGTCGAAGTCGCGAGAATGGCGCGCGCGCGCATCGCAATATATACTTCCAAACAGCGTGTTGGCACTTTCCACATGTCTGCGTGAAAAACTTCAATAGGAATTTAATTTCCGGTCACCACAACGTCAAGTGGTGACAAATCCGACTTTAGTGCGCAACCGGGACTTCGTCGTTTGTAGACTGATTTAATTTCCTTTTGCGATGACCGCCTGCGAACTCCGCGAAGAGTCGTGAAATTAGTGAGCGCTGTTATCCTTGCGTAGCAGCTCCTTTTTTTTCTATCTCCTCCTAAAAATGTCCAAAATGTGTATTTATCTGCAACATCGAGTTCTGTACCTTTCTTTTTACCTCATTTCTTTTTAACCCTGCTGCACTTTATGCAGTCACCTGGGGAACAAAAAATGCAAGAAAACTCCTAAAATGCACTTCTCGCTCCACTTACTTCAGTTTTGGCATTTTATTTGCCTTAAATCTGCCTTAAGACCATGCAAAAAGAATTGAAAAAGTTGAATTCGGTTTTTCTTGAGTTGGGCCTGATGGGGTCCGGTTATACTCCTCCTTTTCGTAAACTGAGTACAAAGATTCTTCAAATTTCGATTTATTTCACAAATTTCCGGTTAAGCGCACCATAGAAAACTAAATACTAAAATGCTCTAGTTATCTTGGCCTATCTTGTTAATGTTTATCATGTTGATGTAGAATATTTGTGTCAATGTTCTGACATGTTTTTTCTTAAAGCATGCAACATTATTTATGAAGGATTACATAATTGCAAAATTGTCAAGAGAAATATATGGTTCATCCGTGCTGACCTTCCCATTATACATTATATTTTCATATTTTTTTATAATTTGATTTACACGATACGATTTTTTTGTCTTTTAATTAATCCACGCTTGAAAAATTCCTCTACGGTTATTTATCCTTTGCAATCGCATATGAAATTTTTTGTGCAACATCACAGCATTTATGCACGCTCGTTTATCACTGCTTTAAGCACCACGTCCATTTGTCACAGGATTTAAATAAAGTTACTCTCTTTTTCTGCGGCCGGTTGGAAGAAAGAAATTGGTGCACGTTGTTTACCAGAATAGGCGAAAATTGATAAATGCTTGTGTATTTTATTGAAATATATTCGTTGCCGCTGCGATTTACAAAATTCCCTTCCTCCGTTTTGAAAAAAAATGCGTTTTCCGAGTTGTAAAAGGGCATTATTTAAGTAGGATTTTGCCGCTCGTATACATGGCAATGCGCATAGCAATACCATTTCCCGTAATTCCCAGCACATAATCCCATTGGTTTTAAATACAAATATCAAAAATATAATCCCACATAAGCTTTAACTTAGACATACATACATATTACATAGTGCAATATTAAGGGCTATCATCGCGATTCGACGTTTTCAGTGTATACTGTATAGTGGTCAGTGCTGAAAGGACCGGTATAATGTCACCTAATAATGAAAATTATGTCATTGAAACAATATTATGGTCAACAATATGAATCTTGAGATTTCTGAAGTTTCATTCTCCGATTAAATATAGTTTTTGAAACGTGCGAATTGCCCCGAAATAAAATGACCGCGCTTTTGCGCGCGTGTGAAAAGATACTATACGCGTTCATGTAAATTAAAAGCAAAACATTTTGTTCATTGGATGAACTTATAGAAACCATTAGCTGCACATAAGGGCCTCTTGTTGTTATTTATCGTCCAATTTCTTGGCACATTTTCTTTTTGCTTCTTTTTGCTTCTCCTTCTTTAAATGGCGTTGTTGGTGTCGTTCGGAGGGTTGAGTCGCATCTGTAAAAATCAATTTCATTATACATAAATTAATAGCATAACTATACTCGTACAACTACCATGTTGAGCACATGCAAGTCTTTTACTTTTTGTTGTTTAATTGACAAACCATTTGTTATTTGAAGTTAATACAGTCATATATGTACCAATATGCGTTTCTTCTCGGAGCAAGCAAAATCCGACTCGTCCACGTCGTTGTAACAGTCCGATTTGTAGTCCTGGGGCAAACCTTTCCCGTTGAATTCGCAAAGCTTGATCAGAGGTTTAGCCTTGACTATCATCTTATCGAAACTTGTGGGTTTGTCTTGTGGGCAGTAGAAGACGTCTGGAACTTTTAAGTCGAAGACAATGCTCTTTCGCATCATGTCTCCGCACAGCACCGTAGCAACCTTCAATTTAATGAATTTGTTTGACAAGGCAGCAATGGTAAATTAAGTGACTTAAACGTGTTAAGCAAATTTATAAATGTGAAGGTTGAGCTGAGAAACCGATAGTAATTGGCATAAGATTTGTCTGGAGTAACTTAAATGAGTTTAAAGGCACTTTGTTTCCGATCATTGACGTTTATAGAACTCAATAATGTCCAATTCAGAAATGAAATATAGGTACCTACTATAACAATTGTTTAAATACATAATTTTTGCACAAACCATTGAGAGCAAAACCAATGCTGCGACTGTCCTCCAGTTGTGCATGCCTTTAAAGTATATAAAATGAATTAATTAGACTTAATATAATTAGTATAATTTCTAAATTCAACACTGAGCTACAAAAAAGAGCATACAACTCGTTCACGTTGATACCAAACCAATGCAGTTTTTCAATAGCATTTTAAAGTATGTAGTTCACCTTGCATATAGCAACAGGCCTACATTTATAATGACTTTAAAATTTCAAACACTTCAAAAACATGTATAATCCACCATCTTCTATGGAACATTGAACATAATACAGTATTAAAAATGTGATAAGGCCGATATTGGAACTTTGACAGTTAGAAATGCAAACAGGTGACTGACATGAAACTTTCATTCAGGCAAACGAACTCGAAATGGACGCCATTGTTGCATGAAGCAAACTTGTGAAAACTTTGCCACAAACTTTTCTCAGTTTAAAGTTGAGATTTTACACAAATAAACAATGTGCGAATGACTTCTTCTAATTGAGAGCATAACTCACCCATTGCTGCTTGCGATTTTGGTCAACCTAGTTACAATGTTAAAACTTATGCCGACTAGAATAAAGAGTTGAGGAGTTTCAGAAGTTTTTTTGGTGGTGAAGTTGAGGTTGGGCTGTGGCCAACAACGTCATTTCCTTTTGCGTTTTACCTGTAGCCAACCAGATTTTTAGTGTGAGTGCCAAACAAGGACGTATATAAGAAGCAGTTGTGACGTCACTACAACCGGATGTTGTACCTGAGAGAGGGTGGGTGAGGTTAGTTGTTAGTTGTACAAGGTAAGAAGTATTTGAGGTGGTGGTGGTGGTGGTGGGGCCTTGACCTGATCCGGATGAACAGAAATGAGCAGAAGAGTCATTGTACTGTAACCTTTCAAATAATAACACAGTATATCTCAAAGAAACAAAAACTCTTTGAACAATCAATCTTCAAAATTACAAGATCACAATCCCTTATATCACAACCCTGAAATTTCAGCTATTAAATGAGTCACAATGTAAAGCTGGTGTTTAATTAAATAACAAGTTCAAATATATGGTATGTACATACAAGTGAAGCAATGTTTGTAAAGAATATATAAACAATACAAAATCATGATGCCATTTTTATCCTGCGATTGCTAATAATGCAAATGACTGCATGCATGATGAATTGAATTACTTGTATGGAATATATAGTTACCCATTGCTGGATTAAAATTGTTATTATATATACGTAATAGGTTCTATTCTTTTTCGAAAAGTTGGAATACATTTACTAACTGAATTCCAATCCGTAATTCTGAGAAATAAAACGGTTATTTATTTGAAATAAATCGTTCTGCACAATATTCAAGCTTCCAAACGCCCAGTTGCCTTTCATATGTACATACAAATAAAGCTAAATGCAACATGGCTTCCAACAACGTCAATAACAGTAATAGCATTTGCAGTGAGCATCAAGAGCGAAATAACGAAGTACACACAATAGTCGAGGGCGAGAGAGGCAAGTATAGCATTTATGTAATGGGCTATATGTATATGATATCAGTATATTAAGGACACTAATTTCTTGTTTTATTGTCCTGCGCGCGCCCTAAGGTCCAACTTTGTACGGATGGGGAAGTGATGGTCGTTATGCTGTCATCATAAGATACCGTTCAGCTTCAGTTCTGAGATGTCTGAAACTCTGCATCCTTATCATCACCTTCACCACTTGCATCTTACTCGGCTTCTTGGTTTTTTGCGCCTTGTACACTCCAAGATGTATCAATCCTGTGTTTCTTTGTTGGGATGGAAGACAAATCTTCAAGTTTTTTGGAGCATCTCACCCCTCGCATGATAATGTTCTGCCTCACTAAAAAAAGAAACAGTGTGAAAAATTATATGTATATTATTATTGCTCTGTATTTTACGTTCAAAATTGATCCGTATATAGGCCTATGCTGGGGGACGTCCATTACTTATGCCAGCAATTTTTGTTGCAACTTTTTACCCCGTTTCTTCCCCCGTTGTCAACCATTGTCAAACATTCAGAAGCCCCTTCATAAAATTGTCAAACAATTCTCCCTACAAACTAGCAATATTTTATGCGGCTATCTAGCGAGAAATAATTATTTATATTTGCACTAAATTTAGTGTATTATCTGATACAGGACTGCTGACGGGCAAGTGAGTATGTGCCATATCTAGACGAATTTCTGATTTTTTGATTTATTAGATTGCGAAACTTGAATTGAAATTTGACTTACTGCGGCAGGTAAATTACATGTGTTCAAAAAAAGGATGGTGCAGTCTAGAAGAGAATAACTATAACCAAGAAGATAATACATAGTGTCTGATGTATGACTACTTTTCCAGAATGACATTTATGAATGGTATTATATTGTGTCTTTGTGGAAAAATCCATCTGCGGAGTTGATGGACGTTTGTTGCTCTGCTGTACAGAAAAGAAGATGACAAGATCAGTACAAGGATGATGCCGATGAAGCGGAAAAGTGGCAAATGGCCGCAGTGTATCTTCCACAGTCTTTAAATAGTTGACACGAATGCAAATTTTGAAGGCAAAAATATCACTTTATTTCATGTTAAAATGTGCAGTTGCGGCATTCGTATGTTGGGTCACATTGTGGGTTCAAATAACACTTCTAAGTGCCAGGTTTTCATTCTTCCAATTTAGATTTTATACACGCGTTATATTTAGTATAGTGTCCAAATCTCGAATTCCGTGCGTTCTTTTGTTTGGGAATTTCATGTAAATTATAATTCACTTGCCTGTTTTGATTCTGTTGAAAATTGCAGTTGTCTATAGTGGAATATCAGTTAAATTGCAATTGTTTTCAGCTATTTGACTAAATGGAAATTGAAGTTTTATTATAGTTTTTGCAATGAACAAAAGAAAACGTATGAAATTTTTAATTTTCACAATGATTTCGCGTCATGTAAATGTTAAAGACTTATATAATTCAGTGTTTAACTCTGTAAATTTGCAAGAATTAAAAGCATCCGGGTCTTTGTTCTCAAATACCGAAAGGAACAACTCGTTTCAGTAAGTATTTATTAATACAATTTACATAACCCATAAATTACTAAAACTTTAATCAGGTAACTATATATATACAGTAAATATTTGACAACTCAACAATACATTATGTACTCGGAAACATAATTAATGGATTGTGCGGATGCTTTCAGCAACACAAACTGGCTGGAATATTGAGTCCGACAGATTGAAGACACGTCCACGGAGTTTACGCACGCTGCCAACTCGGTAATTGCCAGTTTGAATGCTCAATTATTACGCATTGTAAAAGTTTAAAGAGCATTTGGTCACTTGTTAATGAAACAACTTCTTACGCGATACAACGTATACGTAGTATAGTAAAATACACCAACTTTCAAGATTGTGTTATACGTAATACAGGTTTTCCCAAGTTTACACAAAAATTGGTTGGGAATATTGTTGCAAACGTGTTCATTTGGCCCCTTGGAAACACTTTTAAATCTCTAGATCATCTCCCAAAATAAAATCACGCATCGTTTAAAAATACATCACCGGCAAATACTTCTTCCGATTATTCTGAACAGTGTCACGCATTCGATGAAGTTACTACAATGTCACCGTAACACGCCACTTTACAAGTCTGCAAGATGTACGTACTTAAAAAGTAACATTGAATTT
Organism: Glomeris maerens; assembly: GCA_023279145.1. Lineage (NCBI taxonomy): Eukaryota > Metazoa > Arthropoda > Diplopoda > Glomerida > Glomeridae > Glomeris > Glomeris maerens. Next base: position 21,518 of record WWPM01023726.1, read on the forward strand.
GCAGGGTAAACAAAAATAGCAACTACAAAGCGTACGAGAACCACGTAACGACCGAAATCACAGCGAAGCCGACGAACAGTAGGAAGACTCGTAGAAGCCTTTCAGAAAGACAACCTTCCGTAAGACATTCCGGGATTATCTCGAAGAAGGTGACGTGCACGAAGGTGCCGGCCGCGACGGCCTGCAGACACGCGCTCACCGCCTGTACGGTCACCGACTTGCCGTGGCCGACGAAGATGCCCACGAGCTGACCGACCGGAAGGAGAGCCGCGAACGTGACTCCGAACGCGACGACCCTTCGCGTGCTCAGCTTCATCCTCGTCACGTTGACGCCCAACGCGAACGCGATGAGGCATTCGTGGATCCAGATGCCGACAAACAGGTTGACCAGAGCGTGCATCTCTTCCTGAAGCCCCAAAGCCATGCCCTCGAAGACCGAGTGCACGCTGAGCGACAGAAGCAGCAGACCGAAGCGCACAAACGAATCGGCTCCGGCAAGGGCATCTATATCGTGACTGTGACCGTGATGGTGGTAATCGTGGTGGTGATGCCCGGGATGCGAATGGTTGTGGCCATCATCATCGCGTTCCTGGATGGCTGCCTGGTCTTCTGAAAATTGTACCGAACCTTGGACGTTAACGAACGACGCGGTCGGTAATAACTCCGAATGATTGTGCGAGTGCGAATGCGCTTCGGTCTTGGTCTTGATGGCGATAGCTAGCCTTTCGAGGAAGAGCGCGAGGAAGAAGCCCAGGAGGACCACGCATTCCGTGACCGGCACGTTCACCTCGGGCCACGATGACCGCGCGAGTAGCTGGTCCACATCTTGACGGACTTCCGGAAGGAGCGCGACGAAGAAAGTGGCGAGGAAGACGCCACCCGAGAAGCAGTTGGACAGGTCGATGGAGCCCTGGTAGCGGTTCAAGTCGATGGTGGCGCATCGGCAGAACTTGCCGGACAGCAAGAAGACGGGAAGGAGAAGGAAGACGAGGACACCGAGGAAGAGGCCCCAAAGGCACAAATACTGCGCGGTGCTCACGTCCATTGCGTCGGTGAGTTGTTTGTTTAATAAAATTGTGTCCTGTGTACAGAATAAGAAAGTACATTAAGGTAACCTCCATTTACAAACCACTTACACCAATCGTGAAACTGCATATTAATTATAAATAGGGAATTTTTACCAAATTATATGACATTTATATAATACAAATACCTTATTATGCTAGAAGATTTTCCCATGATTTTAATTCCTTCTCGTCCATGTTCAATACTGTTCAGGTGTTCATATAGAAGGTGGCCTTGTATATTGCAGCTGCCTCAATTTGAATATAATTATACAATTCGATCCCATCTGGCTTTTCACCTAATTATATATATAGAAAACATTTTAAACAATTTTAACAAATAGGCCAAAATCTCATCAATCTCCTGAAATTACTATTATAAACATATACGATTTTTTTACACGGTAACAAACATAACTTGCCGTAAGTCCGATCACAACTGTTAAAAGATAACATGTTGCGTTCCGGATACAGTAGCGGCCCGGCTTATCAAGATTCAAGAGTAAATAAGCGGTTACGCAACTACCGCTACCGCACCGAGTAGCGGTACCGAAATGTTGGACGCTTCGATGCCGCCGTTTTGACGCAAGTTTGCTGTAGCTGCATTGGCAGCAAGACGGCGGCTCCAAAACGTCCGTGTCATTCCGAAAGCGGTTTGATATTGGACGGCGCTCGCTGTAGTGGATACAGCTTCGCTGACCGGGTTTAATTTTAAATTTTAAATTCGTAGAACCGTTTGGACGCCATATTTGAAGCTGCAACCGCGATGAATGTCGCTGTTTTTCCTTCAGAGCAAGGATAATATCGACAAGAGTGGATCGTAAAGTCCTCAAAGAGGAGGATTGGATGACGATCATTAAAAATACGGTAAGAAGAAATCATTACTTGTTTCCGTTATGATTAATTATGGAGCCGAAACTATATCCAGTTTAGGCCTATCGGTGTGCTATTATAGACTTGAATATAATAATGCTGATGAAATATTGCAGCCCAGGGTTGCCACTCGTCTTAATTCACTTTGAAAAATCTTCTCATGGAATGTGTATTTTTTAAATCAATGGAGTGTATTTTTCGTGGTTATCAATCACACTATATACTTTAAATAGTATAGTCTTTATTTTAGATGGTATGAATGTTAAGATGAATACCGTGATCGACAGCTACACAATAATTTCATACTGAATTCCGTAACTGAAAGTTTATTGTGCCTCTTGGTTTATGTGACATTATTTTACGGGTGAAACGCAGAAATATATTCCACCAATTTTTGTTTCAATATAAACGTATAACAACAGCAAATATCGTTTAGCCCTATTACCCGACCTGACATTCGGTAATGGAGATTTACCTAATATAACCCCTGTTTCAAAGAGAGTATATGATACCGCAAAATTACGATATCGGTAATGATGCGCATCGCAATAAGGAATTTCTGTTTTTGCTTTACTGAATGGCACGTAGGTAAACAGGATCGGTTTATTGGCAATAACGCTGACTTGTATGATACATCTCAACACCCCGTATGCCGTATTGAAAGTCAGGGTGCGGTATAGGTACGTGAAGCTTTAGTGCGAGTGACCGCTGCATTCTTCTGGGACGTACACATCTACGTACAGGTGGTGACACATTTCTACGTACGCAGCAATTTTGTGACAAGCGTCCTCTTTCGTGTTGCTGCTGTGTTCATCGACGTGCAGACATATGTCCAGATAAGGATCAGGATTCACCTGCGCGAATCAAATATCCCAGATCAGGATTTGCCGCTGTGCAGCAGTAAATCTCAGGCGGCGTAATATACGTACGATTGGGAAACACTCGTGCAGATCCGAAGTGTGGATGTCGTGGTCTAGCGATTCGTGGCACAGATCGTAGGTTGGGCTTCCGGATGTTGCCTTCCGATGCGAATCGTGATGGTGGCCGTGGTAACATTGTGGGTTAGTCTGCCAACTGTGAGCGAAATCTTCGGTGCTGAAGCGAGAGCGAAACAAAAATGGAAACGCTGTCACTATATTTCCAGACTCCTTGTCGATCTAAACAGTGAAGTTGCTTCCAGAAAATTCTAAGCAATCGGGGTTTTGCAGCAAGCAACCTCACCGTTACGGGGACAAGAACTTTACGATACGTACTTGGTGAATTTGTTGCCAGTGGGGCCAGTGAAGTCATCGTAAGATTCGTAGTTGTACTTGCCGAGTAAGCCGGCCACTTTGCCGAAGTAGAATCCGTCGAGGTCGAATAATACGAAGTTGTTTTCGTAATCGTAAGTTACGACGAGTCCGTTGACACTGACGGTACTTCTCTCCGGTGACTTATCGATACTGATCTTTTCCAAATATTGCGATCTACTGTACTCCTTTTTGTCCACGAGGATCCTCTGATCCCTGGTCAGATCAATGGCGTGTCCCTCGGCGTTGACGGTGATGGATTGCTTGACCTGTTCGCCTTTGGGCTCTTCGTAGTTGACCACTACTGAAAAATTGCCGTCTACAAAGTCCTTAGTCAGCAAGTAGCTGCATCTGTCTTCAAATTCAAAGACTTTGCCATCGAAGGTGATGTAGTGATTGTCGCCGATCAGCAAGGCATGACCTGGGAAACGAGACGAGCAGCGTTTAGCGTTAGGGTTCTATTCAGCAAGTGCGACGAGTGATGGATGATGGATTTTCACCGTCGACAGGTGGCAGGTGATCTTGTCTGCTGAAGAAACGTCTGAAGAAGTACTTCACCAGGGATCTGCTCTCTTTGTATTCTTGTAAGTTGCGAACGCTGAAGGCCTTGCGGATTTGACGCAAGTTGTTGATGGGGAAAATCAAGGGGACGTACGTGACGAAATGCCCGTTCTTGAAGTCGTAGACATCGTACTTTCCAAAGTAGTGACCGATCCTTTCTCGGTACTCCGCCAACTTCTCCCGCCATTCGGCGTGCAATCCGTGTTCTTCCGAGTAGGCCTGGTATTTCTCTTGCAACTGCTCGGTGTAATAAGAACTCGTCACACTGCATTGCCAACATTCAAGAGAGAAAACAAAAAGTTACCTTCAGTCTAAGGTTTCTAAACTCCACTACAAGCTCTTGGAGCTGTGGATTGGTGGAGACATTCTCGTACGCGTCGGTAAAGGTTTCGAAGAAATGTTTGCGGAAATTTGCTAGTTTGGTGCG
>WWPM01023727.1:0-26890 GCA_023279145.1 Glomeris maerens
TGCAGGTCATAGTGACATGTCGGTCAAAGTCCTCACATGTGATAAACAAGCAAGTTCTCACAGTTGGGTGCTTGACATAAACAAAATGGAGGTTAGTTTTTCTAAAAAGCGGGAAATTCACAGCTTCCCTTTATGCAGTATTCCTATATAAGCATCTGTGCAAACAGCAGGGGCTTTTCATAGAAAATAAACGAAATAATATACCTGACAGTTTGAGTGACATGTTGCGATACGAGGACAACTAGTGTTCGAGTTGAACAATGTTTTCGAACACCATGTGCCACAACCAAACAACCAAAAGCAGACGAATCATCGAATGCGCAAGTTACGAACGCTTCGGCGGCCATCTTTATCTCTTTTCTTCTCAACTCCAGTGCCAGTTTAACCGGTAAAAGTGGCCCACAACAAGGTCAAGGTGGAAAAACAAGTCGACAAACGAGACACAAATGTTATTGCGTCCATCTATCGCAAGTTTTTCACGACAAGTGAGGAAGAAAACATGGACGCAAACGACCGTTCGACCATCAGCCAATCACAGTCGACCTTTGATTACTTTTACTTCTTTTTTTGCGCAAGCTAATATCACTTTCTCGTTTTTCTCTTTGAGGATTATCAACAGTGTGCTCCAGAAATACGATGCGAACTGTGTGTATAATTTCTTGTTATATACATGTATAAAATAACTTAATTCCAAGGCCAATTTTCGATATTTTCACTTCCAAATAAAAATGAGCAGAATAATGAACATTTAGTTAAATTTGCAAGGCAAAATGTTTGTTCTTTGCATTTTCAATTGAATGTGAAATTACAAGTTCTTTTATGCAGGTACGGAGGACGTTGCCCACTTTGATTTACATATCAAGGTTAACATGATTAGCAAGACTTGCTTGCATAATTGTAATGCAAAGACAAAATTAAACCTTTGGAATTCCAGTTGTTGTGCAATTCAAAGTAGTATTTTCAATTGTATTTCCTGGCTGGCAGAATAGCTACTTTCATTTAGGTTCATTATACAGACAGCATCTCTTGATGGAACTAATTCTTGGAAGAACAAATTAAGTTCTTTGAAATGGAAAAGAATCACTGCACATTTTGGCTTCCATGCACTTCCTCCAATTTCCGATATCCTCCACCAAACTTTTTAAGCATGGGAAATTAAGAAGCACTGCTATTGTTGTCAAATATTGATCATAAAACACTAATATATACGTATATAACCCAAAGGACAAAAATGTTTACTAGCTTGGTATCAAATTTCACGAAAACATCAGTTAAATTATACCTACTATGACAATATTGTTTCAGCTACATCTCATCATACATACAGTGTAGCTTGTCGATCGATACACATCCTGTTTGACTTGTCATTTCACACATTCAACATCTACACAGTACTAAAACCAAACAGCTCAAACCCTAAATCACTGACTATGCAATATGAAACAGCAAGCAGCAGAATCTCACATTTGAAACAACAGTGAATATCATAACATTACGCAAATGTTTCTATATTGCAACATGGTTATTCAAAAACTTAAAGTTAACAATTTGAAATTTTGCAATTACACGCTAAAGTCTAGACTGTACAATGTATGGATTAAATCAATAATATTTTATGCAAGTTTTGCTATACAAACCACAATATTATTGTATTAATTTATACGTCGAAGGATTGCAACATTAATTCCCATTTACAATAAACTGACCGATGTAATGATTGCCAAATAACGCCAATTGTTGTGAACACAGTTATCTAATCTCTATCACATACATTGAAATTCCATTACCTCCCATTTTCTTAATTTTTTTAACGTTTTTAGTCTTTATGGAAGCATAAATTCAGAAGTAGTTGAACACAATTATCTTCCCATATTTCTCATAAAATCAATTAGTATACTTCAAATTTGCCTGTTTTCAGCTGCTGACATCAACAGAATTACTACGAGATGCTGTTTTGATGCAACACAAGGTTGATAAAATTCTTTGCCATCCACAAGATGGTTCTTGACTAGTTTGTGAAGATAGTATCTTTTCCTGCTGCATTTTAGAGCCGTGCACCACAACTGCTGCTGCTGATGATGATGATGATGATGGTTGAGGTAAGAGAGGTAAAGTTGGTGCTTCATCAGTGGTGCCACCACCATCAGATGTCCTGTCCATATCAGAACATTCCTCTGGTTCCTCTTGCAATGGTTCCTCTAGTCGTGAACCTTTGTAAAACTTATACCTGCTGATGGTGTAAACACTGAACAAAGCATCTTCAATAATCTTCTGCGACATCGAATCGGCCAACACCAAACTCGATTTGTGAATGACAGCATGTTTCTTCACCGGATTGTCCAACTGGGCGCAAACTTCTGCAACTATGAGTTCAGCAAGATGGCGGCCAAATGTCTCCAAGGCCATTTTGTGAAGTTAAATTTGTGAGCAGTGCCAAGTTTGAGCTCCTTGCTAATATTCTCATGCCCTTGGATATCATTAATTGAGCTCACTCAAATCCCGTCGTTGTTATAAACAGTATTCATCATCACTTGTTTATCGGATTTAGAGTGCAATTGGCTCTTGGGGAAATGTCATTTCATTGGTGGGTGGATAGTAGACTCGTTTCATAGCTGTGACATCATCTATGGGCATAAAAATTATTATCTTCCAATATATGTATACATTAGATGTCGTTATTATCATTATTATACTATACAAGGGGAAAATGCGCAAATTTCTACCATCTATTTCAGTCACATTAATTGCCACATGTTTAGAAACATTGTTCAACTGCCAATAACTTATTATAAAATAATTGCATTCAGTTAAATTTCAGTGGAAGTGAAATACATTTAATATTATAAATTAAAATATTGATTACTAGTGAAAACTTTTCAGCTAATGATTTTACTTATATATTTTTTTATGTTACAGACTTATGGAGGCTACATAAAAAGTATCCTAAATAACAGGAAATTATTGTCAGAAAAGGAAACAAGTTTCAATGCAAAAATCGACTCCGCCATCCTTGAATTTAGAATTGGCTGTTCATTTATTTTGTCAATTCCCTTCGTATCTTTTCATGGAGGTCACATTGTTGCCTTCCTTATTGTGATTTATGAGGCTACAGATTCACATTTCACCATGAACAATACGTAGTCACGCACGATTTAGTAATTAAACTTGCTCAGCAAATAGCAATATAAAACTGTATCACAATCCACAAATTTATGTTCATAGCACGAAGGATTTTTTCTTTGAAATATTACCAACATTCAATTAAACCAATGTTACAGTTCGCAATCTTATTACAAAATGTAATATACCTAATTACAAATGGAAAGTCTAAAATTACGTAACATGTCATCGACGAGACAATAAACAACGTCATGGAAATTAATTGGGCATCTGATAATCAATTGTTATTCCCTAGTTAAATTGGTAATATGCGAGATAATATAAACAAATTATCACTTTAGTCAATACTAAATCACGTTTTGTATAAATAAACCCAGATATAGAAATGATACCAAAAATAAAAAGTTATCATATATATATATTTTTACGAAAATCAGTAGTGTAAATAGGAGTAGTTATTTGCTACCTAAGTATACTTAATTATTTTTATAGGGAAAAAGCAGTATACCTATGTGCATTTACAAAATGAATATCCTGTACATACATTTCCTTATATTTTGTCTGGAAATTATCCAAATGAATGAATAGGAAGGTTATTAGTGAAATTATTACTGTCAAAATGCTTTCAATATGATTAATTTGTCAATGTCAGTAAGTATTTAACAAAAGAATATTTGTAGGCAAGGGAAAATATCCGCCAGAATTACAAAATGCTTTATAAAAAGGGAATGCACAAGAGCAACATATACTTTTACATGTTTTCTAATAAATCAAAAGCACAATAATTTCACATGCAGCTGAATATAAAAATTGCGCACCAACTTGTAATGAGGTTCATCGATTGAATGTTTGGTTTCCTGGTTGTTGCCATGCCATGGAAAATATTTTTGGACCAATATCATATACTACCTTCAGAAAAATTGGCATGGTAGAACGACGAAAAATGAGTGCTGTGTGTCATGCACACATTGGTTTCACGTTGTATAGTTCTGGTATTAAACATGAAATATCACGTGACATCTACTTTCAAACGCCTATTGGATAATACACAGACAGCAAAAAACCCTGAAAACCGCCAGCGGCCATCACGTGACAAAATGATAATGCATAACTATTGTAAAGACTGTTTATAGTTGCATGCAAACATGTTATCCATTTTCATTATGGATCTTATGTAATAACAATTTGAAGGTAATATAGAATATTGATCCAAATTTTGTAAATCCGGAATATTATTTCGTATTTGAAAGTTCAGATTTTCCAAACTTAATCTCGAATACCTGGAAATAAAAATGGCTGCTAAATTTAGATCAAAATATAAAAATAGATTGTATTTCTGATTTGATTGTACAAGCTGCATCAAAAGGATTAAAATCAATCCTATGAAAGAATTTAAACTTGATACTATTGTATTTTATTTGTACAATAATTACTGTAATTTTAGCACTATTACTTTTCCTAGAAGACGTGATCAAGTGCAATGGACTCTTAAATTTGAAACGTGTTCTACCTGCAGGTTAGAAATTCCAGTTTCCTGGCAAAATAAAAACGATTGTATTAAAATCACAATTGTGAACCAGTTATGACAATGGAGAAAAAAATATGAAAATGTTTCCATGGATGTCCTTGCAAAACAGGCGTTTCCACTGAATATCATATTCCTTTCAAAATATATTTTACATTCTATTCTACATCACATTTATTTGCATTTTAAATAAGTTTTATATTAGTTTCTTAAAGTTTTTAGAAACCAGAAAATGGTGGTCAGATTTTTAACTATTTCAGAACACTAACTTTTGTAATTCGCTGATATTATTATTTGTAGTGCGAGTACTGCGTTAAAGGAAAGCGTAATTAATAGAGGTGAACTATTGAAATAAGCTTAAAATATGGAACATGCAGCATGTCAGGATGGCCGAGCGGTCTAAGGCGCTGCGTTCAGGTCGCAGTCCAGTTCTCTGGGCGTGGGTTCGAATCCCACTTCTGACAAGTATGTTTTTTGTTTTTAATTACGTTGTTAAAAACACTTAAGAGTTTGAATAAACTCAAAGCAAGTAACCGCGTTTTTCTTTTCCTCGTATGTATTCTATTTCTCCGCATAACACCAATTATCCGCACATTCACCGGCCGAGCATTTAAACTAAAAACTTGCTAAAAGCAAACTCAAATTACTTACGAAGACGACTCCAAAATGCGACAAGAAGGTCGATGAACAACTTATCAGTTCATTTTCACTTCTATAAAATTAAAAAGCCTTCGCAATCTGGTTGAACCAATTTTTGAATCGTTCCCGCTTGCATTCCACAGAATAAACGACGCCATCTTGCTCGAATAATCCTTGCTAAACTCTCGATGAAAGGCCAAATTGCAATAAGATTTCTTATTGGCCAATTACAAAAATACTGACTCATAACGACGAATGATAGGGTAGAAAGGCGGAGCTACGATTTGGTGGTTCACGATTGGCTGAATTTCAAACAAGCGTAGATTTCAAAACGAGACCTTCAGTCGTTGACACTTTTCAAGTACTGTTGGCTTTGGGAGAAGTTTTGCGTTGACCTGCCTTCTACAAAACAGTTTCAAGCTGAGTTTTAACAGTTCCCGATGGCGCAGAACGTGAATCCGGACTCGCAAGTAGCAAATGCAAATGAGAAAGCATCACAAGATAGAACGAAATTTCAAAAAGATGGTCATTCGGTTAGCAAAAGGTAAGATTTCCTATTCCATTATTCTTAATAGCATATAATAAATATCTTACATTATTTTCTTTAGATTACACCAAGAATTGTTAACGTTGATGGTAAGTTAACAAGATTTATTATATGTATTATATAAAAAACAGTATTTAAAAATTAAATTGCATTCTTAATAAGTCTTGGTTTAACCAAGGTTTAACTTTATGTAGACTTCAGGTGACAAAGGTATTTCAGCATTTCCAGATGGTGAAAATTTGTTTCATTGGATTGGAACAATTCAAGGAGCCATTGGAACTGTGAGTTTGTTGAATTCTTTTCTATTATTGGTTTAAAATTGCTAATGATTTTGGTTGTATGCTATTACAGATATACGAAGGGTACACTTATAAACTGAGTTTTGAATTTCCTAGTGGATATCCATACATGGCTCCAACTGTGACTTTTGTAACGCCTTGTTTCCACCCAAATGTTGACACCCACGGCAACATTTGCTTGGATATTTTAAAAGAAAAATGGTCAGCATTGTATGATGCCAGAACTATATTAATTTCTATCCAGAGCTTGCTTGCAGGTATTACCACAATTTGTGCACAAAATATGGAGAATATGTTTGACAATTTTTTTGTTATTACACAGAACCAAATGTGGAAAGTCCCTTGAATGTAGATGCGGCTAAATTGTGGCCTAATCAAATTGCATACAAAAAACGTCTCGAAGAAGAATATAAAAAGCATACTTTGTCTTCAACCTCAAAACCATGAAAACTGCAGTACCAATATTATTTATCAATAAACTACTATAACTGTATGCTTGCTCCAAGCATGGGTGATTAGTAATATTCAAATCCCATTGTAAAATTCCTTCTTGTATTGTAACATAGTATTTGCATTAAAATTATTTCAATTTTGGTTTAAAAAAAATGTGTTCTTATATTTTTAGATGTACAACAATTAAAATTACGAAAAGGGTAAATAAAATCATATATGAACACGTTGTATTGCACTGTATCAGTCCCTGTCAATGATAAAATAAAAGGCAAATGAAAATGCACACAACATCCACGTATTTTGACCATATTTAAAAATATTAAATTCGCAGCATTACAAACAAAAAACCAACATTTCAACGAATTGTCTTTTACCTTTGCATCACTTCTCACGACCAACAAAAAAAGCTACGGAATCGACTTAATCAGTGGCATACAGTCATTATCGTCATTTCCCTTTTACAGCATTAACTATTGCAAAACTCGTCTGCTGCTTTCCTTGAAAGTGGTCGACCACTTTCATCATAATGGATACAGTTTCACGCCGTCAGTACGCAAAACAACTCTGCGCGTGAGCCAATAACAACTTCTATTTAAGCTGACATCCAGATTTATTCCTTCAAGTGACGATATTAAGTATGACTGAATGAATAGTGCTGCCACAATCCTGCTGCTATACTTACAAACAGATTAGCATAGTCGATTCCCTTCCGCCGGCACGCATGGGCACACACTCAAAGCGCAATTGCCAAAAATATGCGACTACAGATAGTTGGCTGGCATTGGTCGCTTTCAGTGTCATTAATTCTGGTAGACAACGAACAGTCAATGGGCAAAAACGTCAAGATCAAGTCAGTTTCCTTGGCGGTTGCGGTTGTCTTCATGGGTCCGGCCGGTCCTTTAGTTTGTCTATGGATGCATTACCAGCCCACAGCTCCAGAATAGCAAAAAAGGCTGCATGCACTTGAAATTCACAAACTGCAAGACTATACAGTCAGTGCAGTAAGCTGTCCACGTTGGCAAATGCACAAGAGCCCAGTCCAACTTTTGACATCAGTTTTATTAGCTCTTTGGTGTGCCCCAAAGCAATCTCTAGCGGAGGTTGTCGTGGCAGGTTGTGGGATTCTGCAAACAGACACCTTCGTTATAGATTCCATCTTCAATTAATCAATACATTTATTATTCATCTGTGCATATTATAATAATCCGAGGAGTCCTTCCTTTTTTGATATCATCATATGTACTAAGGTCTTAAATAATCATTCCTAATCCTTACAAATATGGTTAAAATCAATATGAAAAATTTGCTGCATTGCATTTTACTACAATTGTATGTGAACTTTGTAATACGATGTAAAGTGTGTTTATCTGTAAGTGGAGTGGTGCGTCAAGTGTGAATGTGTTAGTGGGCTATACCACATTAATATGTTACTAGTTCCACACTTGAAACAAGTGGCTTTATCACTGACAATACATTAAATATTATCTCCACCAGAACAGGTCACGTATGTTCTAATTTCACAAAACACTATGCAACTATACTTACCCAAGATTGCGCTATTCAGTGCGGCACATACTGGTTCCCGTTGCACAGGGTCCAATTGGAACCCGACGGGGCTGGTCCATGGATCCGCGTAAGCCAACAAGCTGAATGCATCCTAGACAGCGTAAAAAAGAAAAATGGCCAATTATTGACACCGATATATTGAATAATTACAAATAATTCCATCCACTTGCCTGCAGCATTTTCTTGTTGGTTTCATTTTTCCCATACTCACGTTTCAACTGAAGGCTCATACTCTGGACTTCTTTGCCAAAATAAAGCATGCGTTCAATGGCCACTTGACTGCCACCACACAACTGTCTCTTGCCTGGTGTTGGGTCAACCTCTATAATATGCAATGCAGTACCTTGTTGGCAATGATAATTTCACAATCAGTCGATATATACTACAGTTTAAGTTCAATGGCAATTCAATGAGCCTGCCCATATGCTGCAGTCAGTCCACTAAATTAGTTACTTCTCGCAGTGATTCTCAAAGAACAATCTGTCCAATCGAACTGGGTATTGATGGTAATTTTTACATTTTCTTTATCTGAATTCCAGATATAAAGTTTCCAAGCAAGATTTTAAGCACGCTTAACCTAATCCTACTGAAACGAAAACAACCAAGAGCAAGGAATAGCCCCGTCATAAATTACTAATCATGTGACTTCGGTATTCAGTTTGCTGAATTCCTAATCTCAACTTCTACCAACTATGTAATTGCCTTTGCTTGTTTAGTTGTCAGATTATTTATTGCACGCTTTCCTTTATCTTGTAGATGTGTTCTGACAAAGGCACACGTGTTGATAAATGTAAATATTTTATGAGATGGCATCGATTTACTAATTTCGTGTTGTAAATCAACTGTAATTGAAACACAAAATGATGCAACGAACATTAGCCAATTTGCAAACTTTCTTGGCCTTCTTACAACTCGCATAATATAATTTAAGTTTAGAACCAGGACGGATTATGGAATAAATACCAGCACCTTTGTCTAAATTACACGTGAAATGTTGATGCTGCCCACTGCTAATGTAATCGTGTCATACGGCATTACGATCGCAATCAATATTGGCGCATCTCACCCATGGGATCATCCTCCTCATCGGTAATGTTGCCATCGTGCGTGTCACCGTTTTGGTAGCCATTGGAAGTACTGCCATTCGTGATGGTGCTTCTCACACCGTTGCTGCTTTCGTCGCCGTCAGTCATGTCCACGTCTGTGTCGTGGTGATGACCATCCTCAGTGGAGCTGTCGCCGTTTAGGGCCACGTTGACAGCATTCAGATCTTCCACCTTCATGTTGAGGCTCGAGTTGCCCACGTTGCCGCTGTGGCTCGCGGCCGGCATCGGCTTGGCGGTTATCACTGGGATAGGTTGGCCCTGCCCCTGAGAGGCAGTCACTGTCCGCATTGGGGCCATGGACACCCTGAGCGCCAAAGACGGGTGGTAATGCGGGCTCATGCTCGGCGAACTGCCCTGAGACTTGGGACTGCGCGAAGGCCGGACTTCGCTGTCCGTGCCATTCACCATTTCAACAAACTGTCTGCATTTGAGCATGAACAGCAAGTTCAAGTTACGTTCCAACAGTCCCGGATACAGTTTCTGTGTAGTTTCTATCGCTTCGCCCATCCGACCTGCGAGCACTAACTTCTGAATTCCTAATTTCATACCGATAAAAAATGCATTACCATACACATATTTTCTGTTCTAGTTTCAATTCTCTCATCATTAACCCTTTACCATCTGATTTCATTGATAAAGACATGTAAGTTACGTAGACAAACGGTTACACAGACGCAAAGGGTTAAGGCTTTCAGAACCAGAAATATTAGTTAACCTCCAATATGTATGCCCACTAGTAATTGTTACCCAACTTAAAAATATTATAACAGCTATTCAAAAGAAAATATTGCACAAATTTGAGGACAAAATCATTGTTTACCGAAACCCGTGAAAAGGATTCCTCTAGGGATAATGCAAATAACAATTGAAAACAACAAAAGCAACTTTTCTACAAACACTACTGATAAATATGAAAGAAAATTATCATGAAATACTGTATACTTTGCCGATTTTTTATGGATGCCAACTCCTCTTCGAACGCTTGACCGGTGCTACGTGCAAATGCCTCTGCCGTTGAACAATAACCATGATGGACCAAGTATGTGGACACAATTCTGGTTAGATACAACAAAAACCATACCGTTCCCTTATTCATAAAGCATAAACCAAAATCACCATATTAAATGACCGTACATACTTGTGTAAAGTAGTTTGCCATTCTCCTTGACGGTCATTGACTGGAAACCTTTCCATCGTTAGCCTAGTCTTCATGCGCAACTCCTACAAAATAACAATCCCCTTCATCAAATATGGCAAGAACACATGCATGAACTATGTTAATTGCAACATCGATTTATGACTTCAAACAACTATTGCAAAATCAATATACTGGGAAGATCAATAAAAGCATAAAAATGCCAGACAAAAAACTGCAATAAACCATTCCAAGGCTAGAAGTTATATTTATCATTGTAGTACATGTAGCTGTACAGTAATGCATCTCACCATAAATGACATTCCATTATTTACCTTACAAATGAATAATTTTCGGTTTAAATTCTGCATCCACTAAACCCAAGTGGCTAACAAAAATCTGATGAAACATGTTGCAACAAGAAACCAACTTGACACGTGTTCTTGCATGCTTAATCTCAAGCAACTTTTATAGAAACACACCATCTACAGTTACAAATAAAAATTATGGGAGAAACTCGGCAAAACCCTCGGCCCAAGGACCAATAAGAGAGTCAATATGGCGGCCAGGATGGATTGCCTTCAAACTATATCTCACACTGTGCCTTGTTAAAAGCTTTGCAAGACACAAGTGAATCAAAATGCAAACGTTTCCATAGTGACACATGGATTTAGTCAACAGTGTCATAAAATTATCTGCCTCTTCCTTTTCCCCTGAAAACCCAGCTTCGTTATCGGACCATTTCTTCACATCAAATATAAATTCGTCCTTCATTTAATTTCAAATCTCAAGACCAACGGATGAAGATAATGCACCTTATAATCTTGATTAGCAAAATAACAGGAAGTCCAAGAATGAACACTACATGACTAACAACGCGAATGACTCAAACGGATCAAGTAGCTTCAGAATTTCACAAATTTATTCAAAAGGAATGTGTAATGAAATGAGATTCTCAGTAAGAAGGGGTAAGGTACAAAAAACAAACCAATAAAACATACCTTCATCATATCTTCAATATCAAAAACGAACGGTGCTTGACCGAAATTTGCATCGACTACTTCGCCGGGAGTTTGAAGACCTACTGTTGGATACAGGTTCGGCTAAAAACAATAAGATAATAAAAGGATTATAAGACTATCTCAACTTGGTTCAATATTGCATTATGGTATTACACTGAATTACAGATTTAAGATCAATGATCACGTGAATTTATCGCTAATAATAAATGTAAATTCCACTTTATAACTATCATTCCGAGTATGAAATATTCTCATATCCCAGACAATTCGATTCTTGCAACGTCATAACAGTGAATAAAAAGATACAAATATTTTCATGGCAGTGTTCATTACAGACCAGAAAGCTAACATTGAAATGTCCAAATTTCTGACTGGCAAAAATACAACTAACTAAGACGACAATAGCTAATAAAAGAATATTTAAAGTGTCAATTGACATAAACTTTAGGTTAAACTAATAAGAACACGGTCTTAGAAAAACCATTATTAATGGACATTGGCAATAAATTTCCACGATGTTTTCAAATCAAATATACTATTCTTTTCATGATTCGACATTATTTGAACGACTTGGATCCATGGAAAAGATGGTTACTGAACAGCGGATGGTTTACACTTCCCAAAAGCCTCATTGCACCAGTTATTAATTAATGCGCAATTCAATGAGCACAACTATTGCAGCAAACAGACCATCTGATATCTCGTTTTCCAGTTGTTTTTAAACATTGAAAGGCACTTACTGGGAGATCTGTAAAGGCTATTCCTAGATTGTGTCCGTTTTTAGTATAGAAACAAGTGTTGTCGATGAGATTAACTCCGCAGCCTATGACATCACCAGTTGTGAAGGTGGGTCCATACGCTTGACCAGTGCCAGACGAGCAAAACGAGTGACCATCATCCCCGTGGTAACCGTACGAAAGCTTGTCCCAACCTGCAATACATTGACGGCGGCACCAAATTTCAATGTATATTGGAAAAGTTGAGTGATATTTCAGAGATCAAAATGGAATCAATAACGTATATACCATGCATACCTGGCAATCTGTTCATATTAACCCCTTGAGCGGAGAGCCCGATGCCCATGTATCTGCAACGCAATCCAATCCATTATTTCACTTATCTGGCAATAAATGCTATAGTTATCTTGAACTTCATGTCTCACCCATCTCTTCCTTTACTAACAATTTTAACTTCAAAATAGTAGAGGCCACACGCTGCCGGGATCGGGTGAGTGGCTCGCACACTTGCAGCATCTTTGTGATTTTTGCCCACACCTGTAAATAGAAATACAGAGCATATTTTACATTTCACAGAAACCCTCTGTCGGTTAAAAAGAAAATGTAAAATATAAAATGCAGATTTAAAAGGGGGGAAAAAAGTCCATAGCTTCTAAAATAAATAAAAAAAACCCTGTTGGCAGCCGACTCTGTCTTTCCTTCTGCTTGGAAAGGAAACACATGATGCAAATACACAAGCTAAGGAACTTTAGCACATGTCACAAAAGCACGTGATATTGAGAAATAGCAGATCCTGTTTCTAAGAATATTATAGAACCTAAATATAGATTAATAGTAACAAAATTTCTGATCATTTGTTTAAACCAAAGCAGACCTTACCCATAATTCATAATGTATAAATAAATGTGTATAAGTGTTTCTATTGAAGCAAACCCATGACCAGATTTATTAATATTATATTATGCTATTTGCTTCCTCCAAATTTCTGGAAATTTCCAGAATATAAATAAGACAAACCTAACCTAACCTTTTTATTTCAACATACAGTATGTCAGTAGTTCAATGACTTGGATAAATGATGGCACACAACGGTGAAAATTTGCACAATTTGCATGCCACTCAAGTACTTCAAATTGTGAAATCTTTGAAGCCTAATAAATATCAGAGTTGGCCACAAAATGGTGCCATCTATGTTACACGCCATAACCGAGTTATTTGTATGCAAATGGGGTTGTGACCAGCAAACCGACATAAACTCGTCCAGGAAAATATGAACCAAGCAGCTGAAATATAAAGAAACTTGTTTCAACGAAAACAGGTGCAACTGTAAATAATGGTAAAGTGTTAATCTACTACTATTCCTCTTAAATAAACATGCAAACTACAGACAACGTTGCACACAGAGTCCAAGGTGTAAATACCGAGTGAAATAAACATAAAACACTAATTTTAGGAACCAAACCCCAGATGCAACATCAGCAAAATACAGATATCATATATACATTAATTCTTGCTACTTAATAAAGAATTAAGTAGCCTAATAAAATGCACTGTCAAATTTTTAACAGTGGCCTCTAAAAGTCACATGTCCTTGAACGAATTTCTGGCTTCAATTAATTATTAATTAATACAAGATTTATGGCAACTCGGTTGCCTATAGGCTACTTTTAAAAATGGAGAACAAAATAACGAAGCAATGATTAAACACAGTTCAGAATTAGGCGAATGCACATAGCAATTGCATTGTATCAGCTTTCACAATGTAATGCACTTTCTAATGGTTGAGGTTGCAAAATATGCATATTCATCTAGCTGGAATTATAACTGGGAAGAGGAATGTAACATTTGTGCCACATTTCATGCATGGATTCCACTATTTCACAATGTAACTGTATATTACTTCAACAAAATGGAGCATTTGTAGGCTAATAGCATTTTTAAAACATTTCAAGCGATTTCCAGAAATGGGTCAGCGAACAAAATTTACTAATATATTGCAATTGCGAAATTTTCAAATGCAATATTCAACATATTTTACCTAGAATCATTAGGGAAGCAAGCTAATTTCCTAAAAGAAACATTACCATCATCAATTTATTGTTGGTCAAATTATCATTACACATTATGTTTTAGAAATAAATAATAAACACACCAGAAATATCACCGCCATTTATTGAAAGGAAATCCTTCTGTAAATAAGTGGCTAGATTAACCCTTGAAAATATCAAATGTATAACTGCCACATAAAATAAAATAGTGTACTATTAAACACAGAATCACTAAAAAAAACAACGCAAATATTTTCCTATTAAATTTACATTTTGTTGCATACATTTCAAAAGTTTACAGAACATTAAAGATACAAGTTCGGATATCAGCTTGTAAAAAATGGTACTTATTTACTTGGACACTACACAAATAAATGGTGCAACTGATAAAATAAGAACTGTCACAGTTATTATACAGCCTGCTATATCACCCAAGGAGTAGCCAAACAATCTGCACTTTAAGGACTACAACTATAATAAGTAAGCCAAGGTGAGTTTTTTCCATACGGCCTTCACTCCACAAACACACCATAGTACGCAATTCAATTGGAGAAAACGCCAAGACCTTGAAGTTTGAAGTTTCCAGAATACAGATGGTGCTACTGTCGCCTCCTTTTGCTTTACTTTTTCGGCAAAGGAACCAAATCTATTAGCAAACTAACAAATCACGAAAAATCCGAGCGAAAATTGCACGGACAAGCTGGAAAACAGTTCAACTTACCACTAAACAAGCTTTTGTGTGTTGCGTGGAGGTGGAAGGAAAAAAAATTCTAACACGAAAAATGACTCATCACCTGACGAAAAAGGCGAACGAACTTGATGACCTTCCAAAATCCGCCCACACCTTCACAATTAATACGCACAATCTGAACTATAATAACAGAAAACTTCCCAACAATCGTATAACACACACATAACTTATAATATTTACAAGTTCCAAATTTTCTCCGGCCAAACTTTCAAAACTTTCCGCATCAAGTCAAATGAAATTTGAGGCAATCCAAGTGAAAATTCAAGTTTAGGTTTCTCATATCCGACACCAGATGTCGTATTGAAAAAGCTGTTAATTAAGACGGCCAAAATAAAGTAAAACACACCCAATTGGAGTACCTAATTAAGACCACAATTCACATAATAATTTGCAAATTTTCCAGCATTTTTATTATTTATCAGAACGTCATCTGGTTTATTAATAAAGAAACCTTATTCTGTTAATTAGTATTACACATTTACATCCAACATAGATAAATAAGTATGCAATTTGTCACCAATTGAGCACTCCATTGACTTGCATACATACTCATTAATAGGGGGAGAGGGGGGATTTGATTCAGAATGTTGAAGGGGCAGTCCTCAAATTACGTACAAACATTCATATGATTATGTCATGTGCCCTGGATACAACTTGATTGTGTAAATTGCACTAAAATAAAAATAGGTGTCATATTTCCTCGATTTTGTAGTGAACTCATTTCACTTAAACGAACACCAGCATATAAAATCCATTTCAATTTTCTATATAAAGGTGGCCATACACATACAGTTAATCCTCGAGGATTGGACTGGTATGGCGACCCAAGCCCACCAAGACGTTTCCATTTCGAATTTAAATGTTTTCCTTAAAGCTCGCCACACACGTACAGGATATCCTGAAGGTTTGAACTGAACAGTCCCACCTTTCAGATGTTCCTCGACGTGTGTGGTGACGACCTTGAGGGTGAAAGCGGAATGTACAGGCCTGGCCTGATCAGTTTTCGGAATGGTTTTTCGATTAGGTTCAGGCGGCCTGTTCAGTCCGCCTTCAGCCTCAAGGGCGTCACCACACACGTTGAGGAACATCTGAAAGGTGGGACTATTCAGTTCAAACCCTCAGGGTATCTTGTACGTGTGTGGCGGGCTTTTAAATAAACAATGCTTTATGTTTTGAATTTAAATGTTTATCTCAAATGTATAAATGCTGTATGTTTTGAATTTAAGAGTTTACCTTAAATGTATAAAAGCTTTATGTTTAGAATTTAAATGTAAACTGTATTTTTCGATTTATTTCATTCATGATTGCAAATTTGACTTGGCACAATTGGGCCACCATACCAGTCCAATCCTTGAGGATTAACTGTATGTGTATGGCCACCTTTAAACAGGGTGAAGATAAAGTCCAAACTATTTGACCTCTACAACTGCCTTCAAGGTTATCCAAACCTACCTTTGTAAATTATACAATAGCTGGAGCAATAGTTGAGATATATATGTATATACTGCATACCTACACATAAAATGATTGTCGCCAATGCATGTACTGCATAATATTTTTAATGAAAGTGTTCTGGATGGTATTTTCCAGTTTACATGGTTGGAAAGTGCTATGACGTCACTGAGATTAAAACGGGGTGTGCTTTGTTGTACATCTGCTGTGTATTGTGCAAGTGACTGCGCAAGGCCATACACATTTAGGTGTACAGTAAAAAAACACAAAATAACAGCCTTTTTTTTCCAAATGTGTGCAATCTTTCTGGGAATACCAAATTTGTATAGCAGTGCTACAGAAATACTGCAAACATGAAATCAGAAAATTTGATGTCAATAAAATTGTAGTCAATTACTAAATTGCATTGCAAGTAGGACACCTACATTTTTTATCACTTGAACTATATTTTCATATACGACATACTTATGAATAGTTGACAAACAAAATTTCACAAAATCCTATAATAAACGAGAGGAAACAAAATGTCTACCACTAAATGGCAGACCAAAAAATAGATGTGGATTGCCAAGAAGACGTACAAAATTTGTTATAAACTTTGCCCAACTTTCAAACTTGCATTACTTATTTAAATTTGCAATGAAACAAAGATAGCCGTGTTCAGTTTTACATTTATAAGTGGTTTCCAGAGCAACATCTGGTGTAAAAAAAAGTTGCAATGAATATTTTTCTGCGGACTTAATAAAGTTTTCGTGAAATTTCCTGTAGAATTTAGTATTTGAGACCCTGGGGAAATCACATGAGCGATTCCTTTGAAATCATAGATGCAGAGAGTAATAAGTACACCGTAATAATAACAATAATAATAAATGAAATAAAATAAAGACGAAGCAGCTAAATTACTGCTATGACGTCACAAAGAGGCAAAATTGCTCGGGACATTTCGCAATCAAGTTGTTTTTTTGTTAACTAAAATTCACATTGGCAGACTGCACCAGCACGAGTTTATTGACACCCCAGTGACGTCACGCAATACCTTTTACCCAGCAACAAGCATTAAAGTGCGATAATAAAAAATACATATTACTATTTAATAAAAAACACTGCAGACATGGCAAACGTACATTTTCGCTCTTTACATATACATGTACGTAACACGCAGTACGATAATCAAGTAAAGCTGCAAAGCTCTCATTTTACCAGCCAAATTTGCCACAAACATCCGGGACATTTGGACCCCCCCCCCCCCAATTCCAGCCAAAACAGCTGAAAGCCAAACACCAATGAACTGTCAGAACGCGATGACAACGCAATTATTGTATTGCAAAAATGTCCAAAATCGAACTCTATAATCAAATAAAATGTTCTTAAATAAGAATACTGTATGTGGCTAGAAAATGAAGACAAGTTGTTGGCCATGGAACCAAGATTACGATTGCGAAAAAGGGGCAAGAAAAAAATGTCGTCGTTCGTTTTTCGCCAAGAATCGCAGCAAATTTTCGATGGCCGCTTTATGCGTCGTTAAATGTGGCCATCAGCTTCCTATATTCCACTCCATTTATCGAACGTTCTGTGCCGTTCCTTCATTTTGTATTGAATCCCAGAATTGGGCCATCGACGTTGCAATCGACACAAAATATATATCTGTTTGCGCGTTGCGTTACGATTTTACTGCTTACCTTTGTAGTGAACCCGCAAGTTATTTTGAGACAGGCCGATATAATTGTATTTGTCCTTCGGACTCCAAGACCTCGGCAATGGCGTCTCGTCTTCATTCACCATCGGGTACAGCAATTTGAGTCGGTCGACTTGCGGCTGGACGTTATTAGACGAACCTCCTCCGTCCATCGCGTTCGGACCAACACAACTGTTCGCCATCTTGGATGGTGGCATCCGCACAAATCCTACTTTCCCGGATGTTCCACCATGTTTAGTGACGTCACAGACGCATCGCTATGCTTTTTACTGTCGCCAGGTGGCGCCATTCTGCAGAGCAACGATTCGCGCCACACATTATGCAGCCCCAGGGTTGAGGCTATTCGAATGTTTGCCGCCATTTTCGGGTTTCGTACGTTCGACTGATCGGAATTTTTTCCCCAAGCAAATGAGCGTTTACTGTGCACATTCAACATGCAAGAACAATCGGGATAAATAAGCGGACATTGTATTTATCATTAAATAAATATTTTATACGAATAAGCGCGTTTGAAAACAAAATCGATATTCCCTCAATAAAGGATGCACCACGACACCCGAAGATGTCGTTTTTTTTTTTGTTCCACACTGACTATGACGTCAATATGAGGCAGCGCCTCCCTTTCGAACCGGAATTTCAGCTTTCACTCCCTATCTCCCTTGCGAAGCTAGGGAACGCAGCTGTGTTGCCGCAGTGGCGCCATCTAGCGTTGCCCGCCTAAAGGCGTTGAAATTATTATTGCATACAAGGGACCGTTCATAAATCACGTGATCAAACAAGGGGGAAGTGGGATCCCCGAACACACGCGCACTATAATCACGGGGAGGTTTGGGGGGGGGGGGGGGTTCAGACCATTAATCACGTGATCACATGCGATTCCCAGAATACCCGTATTGTGCATTGAGAAAGCACTTTTGCCAGTTCGGGAGAATGCGAAGACTACAAAAAAAGGGTATCGATGTTTGTATTTTCACTGCAATAAAACATTTCATAGTAAATATTATGTCTGATCACTGATCATGACGAGAGGGGGAGGGGGGTCCAGAACTATATCATGCTCTGATCACGGGGGGGAGGGGTGTCAGAATATCGAAAATAGCGATTACGTGATTTACGAACGGTCCCCAACCACTTGATACAACATACAACTATGTATATTGCGCATCAAGTACATAACCGATACATTTATTAGCTTCCATTTGAGGGTGATTTCTGTTCGAAACAAAGTTACCGTTTATGTTCATTAAAAATGTGCAATTCATCTAAGGAAGATTTTCTCCAGATCGAAAACACACGAAGGTGTAGGAATTCGATGTGAACAGTGCTGCCACCTAACGTCAACGTCAGCTATTACTGCTTATGGCGCCAAATTCGATTTCAAAACGTCTGCAAAGGCAAATTATAAACTTAATTCTGTAGTAAATAAATTTCGAAGGATGTGTTCTAGTAATTAGGTATTAATAATTATTATATAATCATTCATTACCAAATATCTAAATATTTATATTGCATAGCAGGTTTTGGACCTCAAATTACAAAAAAAATATGTAGGTAAATAATTTAAAAATGCAAGAACAACTTTTTGTTTACATGTTGGTAGCTCTTTAATCATTTCTTGGAAACAATGCAATGATTGTAGGTATAATAGGTTATGTACATGCGTGTATATATGAGAATAAAAAAAAAGAGAAAAACGTGGTCATTGCACTCTTGGTTGCCAATTCTATATGAAAAGGGCTCACTTTAGGACACGCAAAATGGTGTGAAAGACACTGGCAAAATATCGACCTTCTTTTTGACCCGGTTGCCTTGGTTGCTATACACATTTTACCACCAAACACAAAGTAAACTGTAATTATGTAGCTTATAAGATAGTGCATTGTATTGCAGTACAAAGAAAATTGTGCGTTTTCCTTCATTTACAATCAAATCTTTTCATATAGTCTACACAATAAAGGCAACATCGACATTAAGATCAGATGTCCAACTTAACTGTGACACCATAAATATGAATGAAATAAAATTCACAGTTGAGTGCATGGTTTATGCCCATTATTACATATACATGCAATGTATTTATACTCCCTTGGTAGGCCTACATAATGTAATGTCATAATTACCTACATTTACTTGCTGTATACCTAAATGTAGTAGGCTTTTAGGTCTACAGTAACAACATTCATTCCCACATAAAAAAAGAACACTGTTCTGACTCCACCCAAAAGTGCAAAAAATATTAACTATAATAGAAGATATTTCAAACGGCTAAACACAAAGCATTATGCATTTGGCTATGAGAAACTCAAGCATAGATTCAATCATATTAAATTCCGGAAGATGATGTTAACTTTAGGTAAATAAGTAAAAAAAGATTATTAACTGTCAAAATATTGATTGCCTACCCTATATTTTATCCTCATTTACTGGTCAAGGTTTGTTTGCTGTTATATCTTAGATGCTTGATTTATAGATGATAAAACTTCAATCAAACATAAACACCTGATATTTCACAATATATATTTTACAAGAAAAATATATAGTAATAAGAAAAATTTTCAGTCCAAAATTGACACAGTCTTAAGCTTCAAAAGTTTATTTTTATATGCTGTATGTATTATTCATTACTTAATTTCTGATTTAAATTAGCCTTTTGTATTTTCTCTTAGGGCATTATGCAGAAATGTTAATGACCTTTATAGTGCAAGTACCTGCCTATAAATTTTGTAAAAAAAATAATATGCAATGTTCAATAAATTATAGAACTGAAATTAATGCATGCCTAAAGACATTTCATAAGTTATGCATATATTTAATGTTAACTAAGCAATAACAAATGCTTTATGAGTCACTTATAAGAATGAACAATTACGTATTTATCTTTGCTGAGGCGAAATATGCGCAGAAATCGGAATAATTGCAGCCATTTTGTTTATAAATATAAAAAAACTCTTGCTAAACAGGTTATTCTTAAAGGTTGTTTGCAGATTCTGTTGATGTGTATAAATGAACGCAAAAATATAGGGTCATGTGCAGCTCCACCCTAAAAGACCACAACAGGAAAAAATGAAACTTATTTCACATCCGCACCCAAAACTTTACTTTTATGCAATAAATTACTAGCAAAGAAAATGCAAATGAAAGAAAACACCTGCATGTGTCACACAAACTTCCACTACATAAGAGCAACATAGCATAAGAAACGAATGAATTGTGAATAAATTTGGAAATAGACATAAATTCGTCAATTTGAAAATCCTACAATTTCACATCCGTTTACTTTATGCTTTTTTATTTAATTGTGAGTGTATAGTACTCTGACCTGAGACCCGACCTGGCATCAATTCTTTTGAATACTAAAAGATAACCTCTGTGTCGATGTGCCACATAAATCTAATGTGCAATAGACCTACTAACTCTAAACTTTGGATTTTAAGAAGTTTTGCGCAATTTGCCCATCAACATCATATATAATCAACCATATGTCTATTTGTTTATTTATCGACCTTATAATATAGCGCACTATCGCAAAATAAATACAACAACCTGATTTGTTCACATAGCAACAGCATGCGGTAGTTTAGCAATTTCCTCATTTCATATCATGTTTGTCGTTTAATTTAATTGCATGATGAGTTTCATGAAATTTCCCTCACAAATTCACTGATATCAACATTGTAGGTCAATATTTTAAAGTTACTTTGGTGGTAAAATTGCCTTTTCACTAAAAAATGATTATTTGCACCACATTTCAAAGATGTTTCTGTTTTCAAATCTTCTGTTTTTATCCCTATATAGGTAATATTATGCTACAATCATTTATGTATCTTCTGTTTATGAAATATCGCGAACCGTATGAAATGCCATGATTCCTGTATTATTAAATTTATTTCGATCCCATTACGCAGCGATAAACTAACAAAAATCATAAATGAATTAATTAATTCCCAATATCAATTTGGTAATTTCTAACCTTGATTTCAGGTTTTCCCAATTGACTGACAATCAACAAAAAGTAATCGATCATAATAATTCGGATCAATTAAATCGGAATCAATGTATAATTCGCCCAATTTTTGAAAGAGGGAAAAACTATCTTGACGAGAAAGCAATTTGGTATCAGAATAGTATAATCAACCAATAGGCCTATGATCGATAATGCATGATTTCGTTGCAATTGCGTGATCGGAAATCTTAATCGATCTTCATACCTTGTATATACATGTGACATTGAGTTGACATTCATTTCTTGGTGAAGCTGAACATCGAATAAAATGCAAGCAATCGGTTGCTGGGCACAACAATGACAACTTTCACAGTCACCATTGAACCTACCAATGAACATGCACCTTGAAAAACAATATTTCAGGCATTATGCCAAGAAATCAATAGAGAACATTAGTATTCAAACTCGCCAACAATCTCCATGACTTTCAACATTCTGTGCATGGTTCAATTCCTCGAGAGCAAATCTTCCTATTTCTTATAATTCTATTTTCAAAATGAATTACTTTGTTGCCACAAAATTGAAGCCACATGAATTATATACTATAACATCAAAATCCTACTTTCATTATTTTAATACATTTTATTTCCCCGTACATGTATATACACTTTAAAATATTCCCCACTGTAGTTCATTCTGTTAAAATTTACTGAGCATGTTCCTGCAAATAAGAATTAGTCGCTTTTATTGTATAACTTATTCAGTGCAATATTTAGAAAACTAATATATGCTAATTTTTGCAATAAGCTATTCTTAAACTTCAAAAACAACTATAAATATCTATGAACATATGCAAACTAATAGCGGACTCAGTAATCCTCTTGTTATAGATGTAAACCAGTTATTATAAATGGAAGTTAGAATAAATGTACGCCTACATATTAATGCAATTCAGTAGCAATTTTCATTGAAGGGCGTGGTCCTAGCTGCCAATGCAAAATATGAATGAAATGGGGGGAAGCACCACAAAAGACGAAGAATGATAATCTAATAACAAGTCGAAATCAATGGTGAACGAATAATCTGGCTTTTATCCAATTAAAATTCAGAAATAGCCAAACAGACTTACGCCCTTAAATCCAAGAAAACCCTACCAAATTGGTGCCACAGAGGCGTAAGTGAAAGTAAATGCAGAGTAACTAAACTGAATTTCTAAAGGTTTACTTCAGTTCATTACACCATATAGGAAAATACCGTCAAATAGTTTTCAAAAGTCAATGTGACGTCACGAATTTTGAAAATCCTGGCAATGAACTTTTGTTAGTTTAAAGGTTTTAATCACTGCAGGAAAACAACATTTTACCTAATTTCCACATCCTTAATATTTATTAATCTTGATGAAATATGTACCATGCATGATTCATAAACCCGGATTTGTCACATAAATATTGCACCTCAGCATTGAATATATACATACATATATCGAAATGATAATAACAATAAAACCTGTCACGTGATTATTATTATATAGGCCTCTATATCTGCAATAAGCGTGTAAAGTACAATACATAAACTTGAAACTTGCTTGAAATGATTCATTGCAAAATTGATAGCTCATAGCTAGTGTAAATAACAAAGGTGATTGCAATTTTTGAAAATATTTTTGGACAAAGAAAAGTCAAGATGGGCGTACCATTTTTGGCGATGATGTAGTCAATGACGTCGCTAAAATGATAAAAAGGTTTTCCTTTTCTGTTCAGTTCTATTGTTGAGTGACGTCATAAGTGAAATCTTATCCACCCACCTAAAACCGGTTTTGGCTTATCATTTTCTTAATCTTGTCATATGGTTCAAGTACAGAAGGAAGTTTTCGATATTTCTCTCTTTTTAACATTTACCAATGCATCACCTCAAAGTTCATCACCCATGTATGTCACCCAAAATCCCCTTATTTTGTCATCATTGCTCTGTTTAAATCCTATTGCAAAATGCTGTAACCCTATTTCAAAACGAGGATTTGTTTTCGTATCCTATTCCAGGAAGAATAAAATGAACATTGTGCATTTTAAATAATCTTTCCCAAAAGAACTTCAAAGTTTATAAAAAAATATAGAAAAAATTCCAGGAAATGAATGTTTACATTATAGAAGGAAATAAGGAAAGTGGATAATGAAAACAGCTGACAATTTGTGACTGCAAAAATAAGGAAAAGTTTTTAGAAAGTTTCCTAATGAGCAAAAAATGCAAGCGTCCATTAAAGCAACAGCGGACAAATTTGCACATACATTTTTTACTTTGCAAAATAATTTGCAATTATTGGAGAAAATCCAAAAAAGGGGAACCAAATGAATTTAAAGTTATGAATAGGAAAAAAGAAAAAAAGAAGCACACAACTGACCCGGACGTGATTTGAACACGCAACCTTCTGATCTGGAGTCAGACGCGCTACCGTTGCGCCACCGAGCCACACAAATAAACCGCACAAAATGTCTACAATATAGATAATTAAAGTCGATTCTACTAACCAATAACATAAGACAGGCATAATCCTACTTTCTGTAAAACATTATTTTCAACATGCATGAAAACGCTCTCAATTTTATATTTATAAAATTATTTACGGGAAAACATGGTAATTGTATAATTTTCCTCACTTGTTCTTTTGAATTTAAAATATCTATACAATAAACAAAACTTTTCCATACATTTCCTATGCTTGATGTTTGTGGCAATTACATATGTAATAAGCACAACTGTACAAAATAATAATTTCCACAATAAAACGGACCTCATAGCAACAACATTATTTCGTATCTATTACTACATCGTATTGCATATTGCTGCAGTACGTCACCTCTAAATTTAGAATTGTCGGTCGTTTTAATAACTTTTTTTCCAAAAGCCAGATATATAAAGCTCAGATAAGCTGTCAAATCGTTTGTGACATCACAAAGCGGGATAAACGAACCTAATTTTTTCGCTTATAACCACAGTTTTTAGTGGGCGATTTTTATTAATAGGCAAAAATACATACCAATTTCTTAACCGTGCCTTTAATCTTTAACTATATTTGAATATTTATAAGAACTAGACCTGCTTTTTTGAAAGGCCTATCATAGTGTTCAAATATTTGTTAATTGTTTTCCCATCCTTCATCAGAGTTGATACAAGATATGAAAGAAACCGAACAAAATGTCTTTTATTTTTAAATTAGCTTGTACTATACTAATCACAGCTAATAAGAAGGTCATTTCTTTATAATAGGAGGCCATCGCCCCAGGATTCAATTCAGCACCCAAGTAATTAAAATAAATGGAATGCTGAGGATCGGTGCCAGTTGTCAAGAGGAGTTTGCCTGAAATAGCACAAAGCAAGAGGGTGGGGACCAGTGAACACCTATCTTTAGGCCATTTATATTCACCGGCAAACTCCCAAAAAGTAAACCACCGACAGAGCTATCTTTAAGCAGGGGAAAAATGATGTTGCGAAGAAACAGTCACGAGGTTCCTCCATAAAACAGGGCTGCCACTCATTTCATCTTTACAAATCATCCGGCTTTTCCATAAATAACTTCTTTACTGGACTACTTTCCATGCTACATTCTTCACTTCCCTTAGCATATATACATACATGAATAATAAAGCAAAACTAAATACATTCTAAATTTTACATTAGATTCAAGTTATTTTACAATTTTATAGATTTGGCAAACTGCATAATTCAACTTACAAAAACCATCACAGAAATGAAATTAAAGACAAAATAAGAATGTATTGCATCACACCGTGAAAATTATGTCAGCTACATAAACAATGCAAATAAAATGGTTGCCATAGTCTACAAAAAAAACATTACAGAAATTATTAAACGAGTTATGATGGTGTTTTTAGGAGGTCCGCATATGACAACAGACTTCCTAATTGATAATTGAGTTTAAGTAATAAATCAGAAACGGCAACATCAAAATATTCTGAAATTTGGTGGGAAGGCAGGAACATTTTCGTGAAAATATGGCGTCCAAAGTGAAGTTTCTTCCAATTTTGGATATACCATACCAGTGATGAGTTCTTTATTTTATCTTGATCTTATTTACAATACACTCATCTACTGTTTGACATTTTGACGTCCACTCCACAGTACAAACTTTGTAAGGTAATCTTTCGTAAAATGTCCTAAACACCATGCTCTCACAAGAATTTACTGTCGTCCCTCGTTTATCGCGGTTAATCAGTATGTATGTATTTATGAATCGAATATTTTCGTGGTTAGAGCATTGGAAACTGGTTTACGACCTTCTAAATACGGGTTTTTAACATTAGTCCCCATTGCATTCGTATTACATTACCTAATTTTAGACAAAATACTTTTACATTTAATAACACAAAGAGGTCTCACACAGAACAATGTATTTTAAAACCGCGATAGGGTGAAACCGCGAAAGTCGAAGCGCGAAGTTGGAGAGGGACGACTGTATTTTTTAATTTAGCTGCAACGAACGATTCTGCAGCAAACTAAAAGGCCATCCAATATTTATGTATTTATTTTTGTTATTGTAGAGGCCTTCCGGTAGAATTCCACTGTTGTTGAGCACTCTAGGGACAGGGGGGTGGAGAGTGGAAACGTAAAGAAACAAATCGAACACGAATGGAAAATTCCATCACTTTCGGCCAAATTGCCGCCGACCATTCTGCCACTACCAGAGGGCGCACAACGATTTTTTTCTCTCCCGGTATCTTCCAATTCCAGTGCAAATACCCGGCAACCTTTACGTATTACGTCACCATCGTATGATTTATCCGTCACCAAATCGTATCAGCGACCGGCAATATAGTAGTTAAAAAATAAAGCTTC
>WWPM01023728.1:0-47807 GCA_023279145.1 Glomeris maerens
AACAAATACTGCGGTTACTTAAGCAATAACTGTTATCACGCCGCACATTCCAGACCCTATAATATATTAGCATAATAGTGGCCAAGATAAAAGTTAATGACATTTTCCACAATTTAAATGTTCGTTCACACAAAAATCATTTTTTTTAATTATTAAATAAAGAAAATTGTCGGAAATGAAAACCTGAAATATACTAGGTCATTATTTAAGAAAAAATGCGAGGTTAGAAAGGTGCATTGTATTTTTTTCATTGTAGGAGTGGAAACTCTGAGTTCTGACTAAAAGAGTGGATAATCCTTTTCTCATAAACGATTCGACATATTATAATAGGGCGTTTCAAGGCACCACTTATAAGTGGAAAAACGTCTTAAAAGCCGTTTCGGCTGTTAAGCCAAATGTTCTGCGCATGCGCAGAAAAGACGCCAGCTGCTGATAAGTTGACGAGAAAAAAGTCAGTCGAGAGAAGGTTTTTCCCGAAATAAGCAACTTATTTCTATCATAACATACAATTTTCAAATCTACCGCGTCTCACATTCTAACCACTCCCACAAACAATAATCGCAGCTCTCACAACAAAACGCTTGTATAAGTCGGACTTAAGTTATCACCACTTTTAAGTCAAGTACGCTTATAAGCGGTGCCTTGAAACGCCCTACTATATGTCGAAACGTTTATGAGTATTTTATTTGTCTTGGATTTATACTGCATTGAGTAATTTCAGAAGAATTCATTAAATTAATTTATAAATTCTTTTCGCGTTGATATTACATCCCGTTTTTGCTGTTGACATTCTTCACATACGTACACTATAACCTCTGTAATCCGGACCCCCAAAGGGCGAGAAATTTTGTCCGGGTTAAAGAGCGATCCGGACTGCAGAATATCCTTCTATAATAATAGTCCCGACGGTTAATAAG
The DNA here is from genome assembly GCA_023279145.1 of Glomeris maerens. NCBI lineage: Eukaryota > Metazoa > Arthropoda > Diplopoda > Glomerida > Glomeridae > Glomeris > Glomeris maerens. The sequence continues at coordinate 918 of WWPM01023728.1, forward strand.
AATCGATCGAATTACAGAGGAAGTTTTCCGTTTCCTGCTCCTCTAACGCAGCGTCAAAGTAATTTAGTTTATATTAATTTGCGTATAACTACTAGTATATACTACAGTTTAATGAAATATTTATTCGAATTGGCATGGAAGGTTTGACGTACAGTACTGCACTGAAAGTAAAACTCTGAAAAATGTAATAAGTATGTACATATGCATTAAAAACTAAACTACGGTACAGGCATGCTGCGGTTATGACCAAACTAATTTGCTAATTTTGGGAATTTCACTAATCCACACACACTATAGTACATCACATGCATTGTTGGTACAATTTGCGAAGGTGCTATAGATATGACACTGGATTGCAAACTTCGTCCGATGTGCGGGTATGGCAGGACCGGATTACAGAGGAAATTCCACGGGCGTTGTTCCGGCCATTTTATGTAGGAGCTACTTAAAAAACTAAGCGTTTGGGAACATATGGGTTCATAGGAACTTTACGTCTTCGTTTTACACAGAGAATATGCCCTGTCAGTTTGTCCCTGTAGTTTAGGAACACCCTGTAGAGGTTTTAGTGTATTACATAATACTATGTAGCATGGCCATGGATGCCTCTGTAATTACGGAGTTTCCATGACAATCTTTGTTGATGTTAGACTTTGTTCTATATACGTATAGGGTATGGAGGTGGAGAGAGGTTTCCAATAAAAAAGTCAGCTGACCAATTATTTAATTGAGTAAAAAACACCTTATTATAGCGGCATACTTGTGTCCACCGATTGTGCTTATGTATTTTGGCACCCTGCATGAATTCAGATTCCAAATAAATTAGTTACTTTAGAATACAAAAAGCAAAGCTTGGATTATTTTATTAATTTCAAACTAAGTTCCACACACGCCATTGGCTTTTAAAAATGAATGCGTGATGTATTTCTGCACTGTACATCAATTAGCATGTACGCAAGTTGTTTATATTTAATTATAACAGCTTGCAAGTTGAGTAAATGCTAATAAACTGTTCTTGTTTATATGGAATTCATTATGGATTTCGCTCTTTATGTTCATGCTCCTTGCATATCAGGTTTTTCGTTTTCTTTTTCAATCCATCAACTTCATTTCCCGTGAAATCTGATTGCACAGGAAATGTCTGACACGACTGAATGGTTCTTACTTTCTGCGTCAATATATGCCAGAATTAGATGGTTGGGCCACCCACAAATAAATCTATCACATTTTTCCAGTGTGCAATATATGCAGCTTTCAAAATGCTCCCAAATTATTTCGCTTTGCACACAGCATTCATGCAGCAGCACACAAGGACACTGTATTCACAATTCGTACATAAACCTCCGGCATTGCATGAACCACTCTTCTATATTCACGTTCATAAACACGTTCCTTGTCCGCATAAACATCCGGCTTTACATAGGATCCCAAATGCAAGATAAAAAGTAAAAAGAGCGCAAATTATGAAAGGTGGATTAATTTTACCACGAACTGCTTTTAGTACTCCATCTTGGTACTAAACTTTTGGACAAATGAAGAACGCGAAAGAAATGAGAAAATAAAGAGTTAAATAAAACGCATGTATACGCAGAGTTATGTGCTTTAGTTGGCGTGGACTCCATTAGTAGGATAAAAATGAGCTAATTTTTGTCACGAACTGGCACCTTAACCAAAAATTGTGACTTGAACGACGCTGTAGGGTGCATGTACGAAAAGATCAGCGCTCTTGCTCATATTTTGGGAAAAGCATACTGTCTCATTTCCGGAGTTGAAAGCGTAAAGTAACTTTTGGTAACTTCGTTCGTTAATAGAGCATCAAACGAGCACCGACCTTAAATATACCCAAAGTTAGCCACTCATTTTAGGCCAACTCAGCGAGTAAAAACAAATACTTCTGAAGTTCAAAACAAAATGCATTTGGAAAGGAAAGTATGTACCACCATAACATGTATGGCGCATTGGAGAGTGGGCCAAACGCGAATAGACATTTGGCTCTACACGTATCTCTTTATAGCACTCTTACATATGTGGAGAATGTATAGGCATGCCATAGAGAATATCGAATAACTCTGGGTCATTTATATAATGATACGACGCATAAAAATCGTAAAATTTGAGCCGATGTGGACTGATAGAAGAATGAATTACAGATGACCATGTCAATCAAAATGCTAACATTGTCACAATACATATGTGAAGAAAACATATGCAGGGAAACTCATATTGATTTTCGTTTTTGTGCTTTAATCACACGAGTTATGTGCATGTGCAATCATGTCTAATTTAATATTAAAGTTTAAACTTACTGTGTAACTTTCTAACCCTTTATAATTTTAAGAATGATTCGCATGACATTTTGAGTGACACAAGACTTTAAAGAGAGAACTCATTTTTAGTCTTCTGCCATTCATTAGAAGTTTCTGTTAATCAACCAATATCATCGTCCATCAAACATCTGCTTTGGTTAATTACTGTATACGCAATTTATAGGGAACACACACTTGCCTGGCCTGTCAAATTATTATCCGAGTTGACGATTCATAATTCTCGGTCGAGAATGCCACAATCAAAATCAGATTACGCTGGTTAAATGTACGAGTTGATTGGCATGTTAAGTCACCATCACATCGCCAATGCACTGGTTTGTGATATACTGTACGAAGGCAACTTTACGATCTAAAGGACAGTTCAGGCTTGATTGCAGCGTTATGAAGGCCCATGAAATAATTGTTTGTCTCAATCAGATTAAATGGCTGCAAAACGTGTTTCCCCGAAAATACCACCTTGGTCTTGTATTAACTTTTGGTTTAAATATTCGTTGGTACTTATTTCCTGGGAAAGTATATTTTTTCAGATACACAATTCTACAAGTCTCTGTTTTTATTGACAATCTTAACAAGTATGTATAAACGTAAACAGGGGGGGGGGGGAGGGGTGATGGGTACAGTTGCAACCCGTCCACAAAGAAAAGGTATAATTTTACAAATAATCTGAAGAACGAAACTATGAATTTATATACGTACAGTAAAAGTCTGGCACATCTAGTTTCATTATGATATTGTTTCATATTAAATTATTATTCTCTATACATGTGTTAAGGTTGAATTGACAATGTTTTCTAAGTAATCACTCTAATAACTACACCGGAAAACAATATTATATATAAAACTATGACTTTGGTCGGAATTAAAAAATATTCACTTTATTCCAGTAGAAAAGATCATGAAATTCTAAAAATGCACACACACACCCCCCTCCCTTTGCGACCTGGTTGCGGCTATGACTAGGGCTTATTTTTTTGGAATTGGTCTTATATTAAAAACATTCTTGCTACAGCTTATTTTCAGAGCAAATGAATTCCAATTCTCCCAGAGTGAAGTTTCATCTTTCAGCGGAATTAATTAATATGGGGCGGATTAACAAATTATTATTTATTTATTTCTACTGTAAAAGTGAGGTAATCTCTTTGAATCCCCCAAGTGTGGAAAGAAATAAAGTTTCATTCTTCAAAAATCAAGATTTCCCTTTAAAACTGTGTCTATTGGATGTATATTAAGCGAATTTCTTGCTGGTTTGCCGAGGTTGTAAAAAATATCACTTGCTAAGTAGCTAAATGTCAGTTTTGAGTAACAGCTTGCAGCTATTTTCTCTAAAACATCAAGATTGGCAACAGGTTTTCTACTTGGAAACTCCTAAATACGCCACTCTTAATTAACAATGATATTCTGCAATGTTGAGTCAGCCAATGTTCAGATTAAACAATTCTTGGAATCATAAACTGCATGACTATTAAGGAAACTGATAGTCTTTTACATGTACAGTAAGTTCTATTTTTGTAGTTTTTTTCTCCACATAATGTCGAAAATTTGTACAAGGGCGATACTAAGGAGTTATTAGTGAAGGCGTGGAAAAACTTCCATGTTTACAAAAAATGTTTGGCCACGTATATTAATCATTTCTAATCCCGCCAATCCCAATCCGATAATTGAATGAGGTCGTCATCCATTCTGAAAGAATGGTCTCGGGGAGAATACAGTATATGCCAATACTTAGGTTTATTTATTGTATTTTGCAAAATAAGCAACATTCAGCTGATACGACAAATGAATGAATAATTCCTTTTTTTCAAGATGCTTGTAAGATAGTTTCCTCTATGTCGTATACACCATTTGTAGCCGCTCTCCAGGCATCTCATTGGCGGAACTTTTTATTTGGTTTAGGAATATTCACGCAGGCGGAATGTGTGTGTTTGTAATAATTGCGACTGCGTTTGTCTATAGAAAAGCATTTTTGGTATTTCTTTTACTATATTAAACAAACATTTCAATAAGACCAAGTAATGGGGTCAGTGTCTTTTGATAAATCATATACAAGAAATGTAATCACAATTTGTACGCACAAAAGTTACCATTGCACTCAGCACAAGGCTCATTACATTTATAAAATATCAATGAAAATATTCCAGATGCACATAGCATGACACGAGCCGTTGTCATAATGCACAGGCACAATCTTCAATGGATGCCCTTCACTTCCACGCTTTCAAAGCCTGATTATGATGTTTATATTATTTTTTATTTACAACTGAGATGCCAAACGTTCCTGTGAAGCACCCTATTATTTGCACAAATGGCCAAATTCCTACTGGATTCCCGCGATGCTTCCACGCATATAGAGTCTATCCGATTTCTGTCCTACGACCATATGCTATTTTTGAATTCTGTGCACGCATGCGCAGATTACGAAAACACCAACATTTTCTACATGTTATTAGTTTGTGATCAAGTGTGACCAATTTCAACTTGTGCTGTTTGCTTTTGTAATTGTAGTCGTAATCGATGATTTTATAGCCATAAAAAACCTTTCAACCACCTTGGAGTAAATACCCTTGCTGACGTTCTTGTTGATATTGATTCCAATGAACAAGCGCATTTTCTATGTAGTAATTATTTAATTTGCAACAGTGACAAATCATCGCATTTCATTTTCGTGATCATTGGGAGAAACTTAGTTTAATAAAGCAATTAGGTCTTGAATGTATGAACTCAAAAATGAATTGTCATCTTGCTAGGAAAAATCACGCCAACAATTATTCAAGATTACATTGCAAAATTTGTATCCTGCGTATGTCAAATATGATTAGATTTAATCTAGCTATTGGAGAGACAGTTTTTAATTTCAACCTAAATTATCATTGCAACAAGTAAAATCATTTCTTTCTGAACAATTAAAAATATAATACATATTCATCAGTGCCATCTATTGACAATTTTTTTGGTTTAATTGAATTTTGTTTGCATAATATAAGAAAAATTGTTCTGAATGGTCTCGCATTTTGTTGCGTATATTTCCTTGTTTATAATATAAAAAATTATCTTTTTATTTCCTTCTACTTTTCTTTTGTTTAAAATGTGTATACTATTTGGCATGAGTTGGATATGATTACTATCGTCAAAAAAACGGATTAGAATATGCTGTCACATTCCGGTTCCTAATTGACAACCCCAGCATTTGCCGACATGGGTTTATAGGAACTTTGTCTTGTTTTCATGCAGGGAATACACCCTGTCAGTTTGTCCCTGTAATTCTGCAACACCCTGTATAGACAGGCCTACGCAATCTACAAATGCTGATAAAATGCTGAGAGGAATCGCACTGTAACTTTAACAATCGCATAAATTGCTGCCGTTTTTTAATTAGGGAAAACAAAAGTTCCTGTTTTGCCAACTTTCCTCATTGCAATAAAAGAAGTACGTACATACGTAGCTGTTACGCAACACGAAAACATGTTCGGCCTGCTTCTCAAAGAAAAGTGAGATGCTAGTTTAGCTGATGTACGATCGTTTATTGAGCACAACACAAAATCACTGGGAGAAAGAGAAAACAAGCAAATGGCGGATTGAGTGACCTATATGGGCGAGTGTACCTTTAATTAACACGAGGGAAATGAAAGTTTGGTAATCTATTTCGTATTTATAGTCGCTTGCATTGAGTCTCAAATAAAGACAATCATTGCTTGCAGGGCATAGACATGGTAGGAATGGCCAATTGCGCTACACACTCGAAGGACGCAACGCTTAGTGTGGCAACTTTTAGGTCATCTGCCAAATTAGCTAAACATTACTATCCGCAAGGTGTGTTCCCATCGTGTGAATTTCACAACATTACGCAAGTCAATGACCTCAATTTGTCATGAGACAACATTGTATACGGATGAAGTTAATGACGCCAATCGACCAACTCTGGCGAGTCGATAATCGTTCAGTGGCAATATAGTATCAGGAAGTTGATACTTATAAGGATGTAATAAATGGCACGCAACTGTAACTTAACTCTTCTTACAAAATGGCAAAACTTAATATATCACTCATAATTAATTAATTTTAAAACAACAAAAATTTATGCCGTTCAGAAAGAATATGCATAAAAGTATATATTGTGAGCAGAGAAAGTGCACATTGGGGTTCCGATACATCAGAACTTTATTTATGCAGAATGTAATTGTGATGGATAGTTACAACAAAAATAGAAAATCCACCTCCACATTTCAACTTTAGAATGATACACCAAGGCGATTTCTTAAGGAGCTAAAATACCATTATACATACTGCTGACATACTTGGGGATATTATTCCACACAAATTTGTCGAAAATAAAAATTTATGATACTTAGCAGATATGAAAGCAATTAAATTGAGCTGATGAAACAAGTGTGAAACGCGTTACATTATATACATAGGTTACCAAAATTACGTTGTGTTGCAAAATATATTATAGAGACCAGAACAATAAAGGATCTTCACTTAACAAATTGTATACTCTTAAATGCTTTTGTTGAGATTAAGGGAGACTTGGATCTTATGCTGCAGAAAACGTATTGGAATTATTTTTTTGGAAAACAACTGGTCAATAAGCTTAATTAATATCTGCACGTGCACCTTTGTGTAGCTTGCATGCATGCCGCAGCATTCAACCAACATAAGGAGGGTATTTGCAGGGATCTGCATTAAATGCGTATTTATTTAAAGATAGATCTAGCTGCTATTGCAAGCATATCGCAGATGGAAAAGTTTTGCTTATTCTTGTACTAACCTGTTTATTTATTTACTGGCTTTTTGCATAGGACATGTTACTGTATTATTACCAACGATCATGCGGGCTGCGCATGCGTGAATGTGCAATAAACATTTCATGCGAATATGGGGAGGTTGGCACTAGAATTGTTCTGGGAGACCTTTCGTGATGGAATTCATGAAGATTGAATATATTATTAAGTTGTTTGGATGATCCAAATGATCTACAGGCTACGTAATACTGTGTAATTGATGAAGCGTATCGTTTGTCAGAGTTCAAATATGCATCCCAACATCAGAAGACTGAGATGTATGGTCGATGGTCGAAATGTTGACACCATGCACTCGCACTCAGTCATACAATTGCAAAAAGTTCAACTTACGCATTTTCTTTGTGCATTCATATAAGTTTCTACTCTTACTCTTGGTTATATGAATATATATTGTAGACAGACAATCCTTGCCACATCACTTATCTGTTTGGCGTGGACAGAGGACATCAAAGTACAATGGCTATTGCGAATGTCGTATATGGCATTCGTGCAGGGGCTAGATTATAGTGCATGTGCAAGATCTGGAATGGGAAAGGGGGCTTGTGTAAATAATTGATTCCAGAGAATGGAGAAATGGAAGCTTGGCACTATCGGAACAACCTTAGGGGGTTTGGTACAGAAAAATCAACACAGCACCAAAACTGAGAGGTGCAAGAAGGTGAAAACTAGCAACAGCCAATGGGGTTTTGGGACGTTGCTGACATTCTTCACCGGCAACAGATGTGCAGAACCTCCTTTCCGTTTTTCGGTCTTTTCCCGCAACTCCACCCAGTTATTTCAGGAGATGGTCATCACATATTAGTTGAGTATCGATCGATTGGGCTCGTGGTTGGCCAACTATTAACCGATAAGCCGACCCCTATTATCCGTCGTCGCAACTGTTCTTCATCCCTCTGCATGAAGCACGTGACACTTGGTTTCTCTTAAAGCTGGTGTTCTTATTAGATATAAGACTACTTTCCTTTTGCAGAGTATTTTTTTTTAAACTCTGGTAATGTTAGTGTAGGTAGAAAGTTTTGGGATGCGGCTCCAACCTTGAAATGCTAGCTGCTTAAATGCAAAATCAAAGTATATTCATATATGCATTTACCCCGAGGGGCATATAGAGTTTTGTACTATAGCCATTTCCCGTGCACAAAATTCGCAATGCAGCATGTTGGCGAAAGCAGTTTGCTGTTCTATATGCTTATCTTAAAGCGTATATTTACGTGTCCTGTTGGTTTATTAATAAAATACATGCAGTAAACATGGGCAAGTAAGCCAACAGCATACAATATACATTGATTAAGGAAAGTTTGCTGAGAAATTTGGTTTCATAAAAATATCTTCAACGAAAAATTTTACAACATGCCGATCTGAATAATACAGATGATGCCGTAAATTATAGATTACTACGTTAATATTCATGTTGACAAACATTTTGAAATGAGTCAAAATGGCTCTATATAAGAGAAATTGTCCGCAATTGAACCATTAGATGCATTCATGAAGTAATAACAATTGCCTTTACAAATTCCACAATAATGTACGATAATTAACTTCTAGACAGGTCATCATGGACCTTAATCCAAGATAAGATTTAAATTTAGTAATTCTAATGAAATTATGGATTTTCTGCAAATATGCCACTGTGCATAATTTCCCATGTGATTCTCCTATATTTCTCAGCGCCCTCTAGTGATTTTTTTCAAATTATGGTGCATGTGCATAAACTTGTGCATAAATGAAGATTATTTTCATATAGCCGAAAGTGATGGATCAGAATTCTATGGTAAGCTAGTAATAAGAGTATACATCTATATTCTAAAACCATATACACGTACAGTATGTATTATAAGATGCTCGACGTCGCACAATTTTAAGTTAAAAAAATACCGTTGCCTTTAAATTTAAGATGCTTTTCTGAACAAGATTCATTTCAATTAAAGTTTAACGAGCGTAGGCATACCCTTTTGTCTCAAGCTGTAAATGCTGTCTCAAGTTTGCAGCTTTTATAGTAACATTTATAAATGTAGAAAGTTAAAAATTTTAAATATGTATTCCTATAGATCTACAATTAAAATGTCTCAATTGCACAATCACCGTTGACTACGCAACAAAACTTTATATCTATGCTTTAAAGGGCCATTTGTGAAAATGCCTATATACTGTCGATTTCCAGATTATCTTTTCTTTTACAAGGAAAGCCCTATAAGTTGCTATAGTTTATGGATGAAATAGATACGATTTGCGGTGCTGTCAGGAGGAAAGTGCAATATCGTGTATTAGTGCCATACAAGGCTAGGAAAGTGTGATTTGCTAGTGCGATTCTTGGCATTTCACAGGAATAATTCCTTTGAAACACAGCTTGCTTGCATTATTTCGTTCAAATTGGGAAACTGCTGCAGCGAAGCCAACGCAAAATGCGCAACTGCTGTCAATCAATACGAGAAGTGTGAGTCCTAAATTGCCAGGTGTTAACATTGATCACAATCCACTACGTAAATAAACACGAGATAACAAATGCAGTAAGAAGTACTATCAAAATAAGTAATAGTATATGCAATGCAGGAATATAATTTTTCGTAGGATCTACAATAACTCACGAGTTTTTAGTGCAACAAAAACAGGGTTAAAGTAAACAGTGTCCTTGAATTTAATGTTCAAGTGAAAATTATATAGGCATATGTATGTTTTTAATTCCAATTCATTTTAACAGGAAGTTGATTGTTCTGCATAAGCTATGAAATGGCTTGAGATAAAGAACAAAATGCCCTGTAGTGCACTAGAACATAATGAAATGAAAAAACAATCAGTGTTAACAATTAGGGCTACTATATATCAACTGAGCACTGTATGAATTCGCCAATTAAATGATATTAATGACATTTTTTGGCAATCGATCATCGTATGGAATATATTTTGAAGCATCAAGTGAGTCAACTAACCATATGCCTTCAGCTGTTCTTTTTGCCTTTAATGGAATCCTTTGTAGCTGGACTCGGTCTAACTGATGAAGCAGAGTCCTATTTATACATTATGATATAGCGCGTGTGTTTAATAATTTAGATTTAAATACTTTTATTTTGAAATCTAGAAAACAATCGTAATGGTATATTGGTACATGTTATAAGAAACAAAATTGTAGTGAAAATTAAAACCAGATATATTATTACGTGGAAACGAGGCTGCTTAGCCTCGCTAGATATACGGAAAATTGATAATATTGATTTGAAAGTAAATTATGAGACATGCTGATGAATAGCGCTGCACAGTTCCTGCAATAAATTGATACGGAGTAAAATTTTGTATATTTTAATATCCCCAATATTCCACAGAACTAAATTAATTTTTCCCCATTTGTTATGCACTTTTTGGATATACGTACCAATTAATGCTATTAATTATGATTTATAAACATTTGGCTTTGTCGTTATAGGGTAATATTGCAAACTACAAAAATTGTATGTGAATATAAAATTAATTGCGGGATTACCTCTAATAATACGCTGTCGTAAATAAGTAAATATAGGGGTTCCACTATTTGTACATAGAATAGAACGCGTTTGCAATGCAACCATATAGCAAATAATTGTTTTGTTTATTATTATTGAAATATTACGAGTCTGCTAAATTTCCAATTTAATTGCAAGTACTTGTTGTTAACAGTACAGATGTTAAAAATAATGTTTATTGATATTGCAGGAATATTTACACATAACATGGGCAAAGTTTACAGTAACATATGCTGTTAAATCGTATTTTCGTTATTTTTTTTACCCAGAATGCCGATTTAGCAGCCAAAATTAGCATCAATTTGCGCAGATGCGGTGCTTTTCTCATATGTGCGAAAATACTCAATCGTATCTTAGGCGATTATTATTTTTAGGTAATATGGGGGCAAGTTACTCGGTTCATGTGTGCGCGAGGAGGGAAACAAACAAGAAAAATCCACTGTGCAAATCAACGTTCAGACATTTCCTTGCGTCCAGACTTCCGAGCCATTTTGTGCCACTATCTGCTTGCCAAGGGACAAATAAATCGTTTCGGGTATCAAGGGAAGCTTGTACCAAATGCATCTTAGTACAAAGAAGAAAAAGCTAGGAACGTTTGCAAAAACATGGTGGGGTTTGGGGACGGTGTAAAAAAATTGTTGGGGAACAAAACCGTTATGGCCATTACGAAGAGGCTGTGATCAGTCGAAGCAAGTTTATCGCAGCTACCAGGCAGTACATCTTATTAGAGAAGAATGCAAGGCTCAAAAAATAAGCAGAAAAGTGAAATTTGCGCACAAAAGTACGCATAACGTAATTGTTTGCACACAATAAGAAAAGTAACGTTTCTGGCTTGTGTCCATCATCATTGTTCGCGATTTTTCTTCATCGATCGCCTATATATTTTCTCGTTTGAGCGTGGACCAGTAGTTCTTATTGAGGAGTTGCTTTTCTCCATTTTACCAAACTACAGGGCAAGTCAGAAGTCATTTCAGTCCTTGTAACTTTGCAGGAGTGAGCGAAATGCATTAAATAACTTATATAGACATTGCATATGTATAAGCTTAGGGCCTATATCTATTTATGTGTAGAGGGTGGAAATAAAAGAAATAAATAAATAATAATAATAATAATAATAATAATAATATATCCATTTATGTACGTTTCCATGACCTTGAATCGACGCTTCAAAGCCGTACAAGTTTCAAATTCTTTGACATTTCAACTACAAAGTGGTTATTATTGGTGTGATTTAATTTTTTCATAGTTATGCTCACAAAGAACTCAGAACACGTACCTCTGCGATTGCAACTTTCTACTTATCTTTAATATTAAAGAATTTTAAACTTAGACAACCTTGAAGCGTCGATTCAAGGTCACTACTGTAAAGTTACAAGGACTAAAACGACCTCGTGACTCACCATGTATACTTCTACTTCCTTGCTTTTGCACTCTACTAGACGAGAGAGCAAATCCAAAATGTGTGCACAAGTCCTTAGGCAAGCATGCCTGTTTGGCTCCTTCGGTTTTCTTTGTCTCTACAGAATCATGTTTGGGAACAGTCATATCAACAAAAGTCGACAAATGAAATTCGTCCTGACAGAATGAATCATCGCCCAGTGCATATAGAACAAACTTGCATAGGAAATTGCCATCTCTATTTTTCAGAATTTAAGGTTCCTACACAACCACGCAACGCTTCATTTTCATAAGTGTTTTGAATATAAACTTCACAACGCCACATTTGGTCGCAAGAAAATGATAACAAGCAATTAAATACCAGCTATTTAACTAGGAAATAAGTAATTATACTCCTCGCAGTCACTGGCTTTTTTAGGAACTCTCACTTTCCCTTCAACACAAGCGACAATTTGAAACCGAATTATTCAGCATCCGGTTTATCTAGTTGCAGCGTTTATTTGGAGTTAATTTATCAAAAATTTATGGTGAAAGCAAAGAACACAAAATAACGTCGTGTTAAACTATGGAAGGAGGTTTACTTATTAGTGTCAACTGAGAATTTTGTCAGCTGATGTGCGAATTAATACAATTTAATCCATTAAATACTTCGTGATTGCAAGTGAAACATTTTGAATGCTTCCCTGCAATTTACCAAAAATACAATTTGCACATGTGCACTGTGCTACATACTGCACGTCCTACTAGTACGTGGTACGAGATTGCATTGCAATTTTGTGACTGTGTTTAGACAAAGCGCTCTACACAGCAATATCAAGGAAAAGAGAAAGACAATTTTCAGACCTGATTTACAGAAAATTTGATAGTCCCCAACTTGGGAGCTTGCATTCCGCCACTAGAGGACTCTCTCACATCACGCAAATCGTCAATTCTGTTGATAAGAGATTGGCTCTGATGGCTAGCGCGACTCTTCCAAGATATCTTCCCAGTTTCAGACGAAAAAGACTATATACCCTATATAAGTTTTAGCATTCCTGTTTTTCGTCAACACAATGATGGCTATCAAGGAAAGGAACATGGCAAGACGAGATTTCGCCGCCATTTCCACTGCAACTTGTCCATCTATCACATTGATCCAATCGTAGTAGACGTACATAAAAAGCAACAACATATCATGAGCCGATAATTTCCGAACTGTGCTCAAAGTACATATATCCGCTTCATCTCATCTTTCGTTTGACGATACCTATTCGCCGAGGGCCAAATCTTAATTTGGCAATCCGGAAACGTTCATCCAAAAAATAGCAACGGGTAAAATGTTTCCGGCGCATACAGTGAAGGGGCAATCGTTCAGATTCTCGACGCGGTCTTCAAGAGAAATTCACCCAACCATATTACTTTTTCCTATACTACCCCTTACATGCTTTATTGAAAGTGTTTTCCGGCACCTTGGCAGCAATATGAATGCGTTTCAATTTCAAAAACATACTTCTATATTTCATCAAATAATCGCACCTGTACAGCCAAGACTAGATTGTGCCATATATTGCTGCTACACATCGCCAAAGTTCTTCCGCCAGTTCTTTAATTAAAGATTCTGCTCCGGATATTAAGCTATCCGCTTTTTAATTGCTTCATGCAAGTATAAATTACAACACACCGCATATATTTATTGTATGGAGTTATTAATTTGAGTGTGTCGGTCAATGAGAAATGTATAAATGTCAACCTCGCAGCAAACTGAAACGCCTTTCTTTAATTTTCCGGGCCTATACAGACATCATGGGCCAGTTAAAGTTTTGATATAACCGAAACTTAGCAATCACTACTTCAATTCAATCCTCTACACTTTTGAATTTCAGGTAGTGTATATGTCACAGTTGAAACACGAATGACGTCGAAAACAAGGTCAAGTGTCACATCTAAAGGTGCCCCTACACTATCATGCGGCTTGATCAAATGCTTGACCCTCCGATTGATGGGAGCTTCAAGCGTGCTTCAATCAACCCTTCAATCTATTGATCAAAACTCTCTTGTCATTCGATGCAGAGAAGTGGAACAGTGTGTTTTGCGATCGTGCTTTCCCTTTTTCGCATTATTACTGTACAATGGTTTCGAATTCAGATTTCTCAATGCGCCCATAATTTTTTCAAGCGCCGCAATTCTTTTATTTCGATTGAAATAATCTTTACTTTTTACTTTCCACAACTCCGGACAATCGCGATATACATAAATCAATTAATAAATTAATAAACTAATAAACTCCCGCTCAGAGCTTTCGTGAAACGTGGTTTGGGAAGTTGACGCCATGGTTTCCACCGAGTGACTGATGCAATACTTGTCAAAAATTGCCCTAGACTATCAAGCCGCTTGATCATCCGCTTGAGTCATTCAGAGTTTCTATCATTCACCGTCAACGCTTGCTTCAAGCGTCAAACGGGCTTCTACACCATCAATCACGCTTGATACAATCAATTTCCTCAAGCATTTGATCAATCCTTTAAGGTGCCCCTACACAATCAAGCTCCCATCAATCGAAGGGTCAAGCATTTGATCAAGCCGCATGATAGTGTAGGGGCACCTTTATTGAGTATAGGTACCGCATCCTTGATTTCATATGCAGTACAAAATTTATTCCTGTATTTTAGCACAATGCCTACTCGAAACTCGTTCTTGTCTATGCAATAGGGACCCGACTATAGAACCACCTATCGTTTGCATGGTTGCCCCTTAGGTAAAATGCTTGACAAATTTCTGGCTTATTCCGGCAACCACTACTATATAGGCATCAGCGTAATTCAGCCGGAAAAAGTGTAGTTCTAATTCGGTATAAAATATATTCTTGCCAGGGCTTTGACGTAAATACGGAATAAAGAAAGGGATTTCTACCTTGTTTTCCATGATATTTTGAACTTTGGACGCTGCACGAACGATTGGCATGCAATTGGTGAAGTTGCACAAAAATTGCTGCTCCTGACACGTCGATATGACCTGTAAAAATCGGATATATGCATGTAAATAAAGGTGCTACGTGTGCAACATGTAATATCAATTTTCAACCAGGTTCCAGGTTCTACGTTCTGAACTCCTGCAAGACAACATATCAGCCACTTGCAGTTTGTTCCACTTTCGCAATATAGAATTTAAAATTTCCCGATCCATTTTTATTTTTTTCGCGTTTTTATAAGCTTGCTTTAGTGTGCGTCGGCACGGTGTCGGTAAACACAGCAAAGATTTCAACGCAGTGGCGCCATCTAGCGTTGTCCGCCATACCTCGCTTTTTCCATTCCTAACTATTCATAGCTACTTATGTAATATCACAGACATTTCAGCAAATTTTGTGCTCATTACATTCCCACGTTTTGGCTTGCTTTCGTGTCTATCCGTAAAAAAATTCTATTTCAATATTCGAATACAAATACAGTATAACCCGCTTAGGGGTCGTCCATTTAATACGTACTCATTTTTAGTCAATTTTACACCCCCCCCCTCCGTACGTATAAATTGGCTGTAACTATGATTCATAAAAAAATTTATTTTACTATATTTAACTTATAACAAGTTGTTTTTTTTTACTTTACACTGGTATTCAAATTTAATCCATACAAAGTAGCTAAATTTCTTCACAAAATGCGGGTTTAACCCTAGTTTTCAGGTTTTCAATTGCGAGCCCTGACTGCATGGTGTACGTACACTTGGAAGAAATCCGCCTCTCCCCCCCCCCAATACTCATGCGTCATATTTCCTGCCACCCCTCCACCTCTCCTGTGCGTACGTATTAAATGGACGGCCCCTGATAGCGTTGGGGTAGGATGCAAAATTTATCAACACGTTATAAGCGGGATACATTAAATGCGGGTTTTCGTGGATTTTGCCAAAATTTAAAGAGAAACGTCGCATACAAGCCTTTGATATGAATTTTTAGTGTTCTAAGTTGCATTTGGAAATTTGAAGGTCCAAATAAGTATAGCTCAGTACTATTAATTTAATCACGGCATTGTCAGCAATTTTTATTAGATTCACATTTACATACGTACATAGACACCGTGTTCCAAGAAAATCCCAAATTTTCATTTATTTATAACTTAGCGAAAACTTCATAGAAATTCACCAAATTTGTCAGCAATATACCTGAGTATATTTGACATTAGCGCAAAATTTCAGCTAAATCTATCAATAAACGTGTTGATTTTTTTTGGGACACAGTGTACACAGTAAATCGTAATTAGGCCTTGGCCAGACTAGTATACAATTTAAGCATAAATTTAAAAATCAAAACGTCAAAATCGAAAGCTAAACAGACTAATGAAGTCTGTGATGTTGGTCTGTAGGAAATGAGAGGCCTCACTACTACGAATTTCGGGTTGAAAAAACGTTATATCCGGGAAATACAGTGAAATATCTGCTTTATAAACGAGATTTCTTTATAAACGGGATTCGTTAAACGAGGGGTTTTTAACACTACAAAGGCGTTTTCAATTCGCTAAATTGGATTTGTGCATTATAGGCGGGATTTCGTTATACGCGGGACACGCTTTAAGCGGACTGTACTGTACAAACTAAAAAATAGAAAATGAAAATAATAAAATAAAAATTTTATTAAATCTACGTTTTACAACATCTGAAATCAAAATGTGCCTACACGTTTCCAGATTCAGATGTTGTAAAACGTGGATTTATTAAATTTTTCATTTTATTTTTTTAGCGATAATTAGAGCGGCGGAAAGGGAAAATATCATTGACAAACAGGACATAACCTAGCGAATTTCCCGACCGATACCTCCCATCTAATATCAAACAAATTCGGAAATGAAGATAGGAACGAACGCTTAATTAATCTGGGAGATTCTAACGTGTTCATAAACTAGTTTCTTCTTTACTGTTGTTTCAATCATGGGCAAAAACATACATTTTGGAGCCAATGGTCCTATGCAGAGGTGCCAACTGTCACTTGCCAGTGTTAGTCTGCGTAAAATTCGTCGCCCATATTGCTGAATTCACTGCGTTTTTAGAGATGTAAACGGGTAGAACATGCATGACTTCAATATTTCTTGAGAAACGTGCAATATACTTGCATATGTAACATTGTTTTGTCACACATAGATAGGTATTATACAGCCCTCAATATACTACTAGAGTCAAAAATAAACCGGACTTTTGCAATTGCTGCCTTCCTATTATTCAAACAATTATGTCACTGTCTATACATGTTCCTAGACATATGACGTAGTGTCCTGTGACGTAATTTGAACATGTGTGTGAGTGCGCTGCATGCTGGGACATGCAAAAGTAGAGTCTACGTAGCTTGTTTTCCGGAATCAACTAGAGTCAAAATAAACGGAACTTTTTTGACAAAAATGGATTCAAAAAATGTTTTGAGCAGTGGTATGGCCGTTGGCAGAAGTGTGTTGCAGCGCAAGGACATTACTTTGAAGGTGGAACCATGCATGTAATCAGTTTCATTGTTAGTGTTATTAAAGCTACGGACAAAGTTCCGTTTCTTTTGACTCTAGTTGATTCTGGAAAACAAGCTACGTAGACTCTACTTTTGCATGTCCCAGCATGCAGCGCACTCACACACATGTTCAAGATACGTCACAGGACACTACGCGTCATATGTCTAGGAACATGTATAGACAGTGACATAATTGTTTGAATAATAGGAAGGCAGCAATTGCAAAAGTCCGGTTTATTTTTGACTCTAGTAGTATGATTATGTTCCATTTTACTAAATTTGCAAGCTTTCATTGCAATGGTTTTGACTTTTTACATCAGCAATGCAACTGGCAATGAGCACGTGACTTTCATTCCCTTAATGACGTTGCCTGCATAGTGTCCATTAGTTTTAAATTATATAATTTGAAAAGAATGCGTTTTCCACCGGAAATTCGGATTTTACAGAACATTCAGAATGGAGATAGTCTACATGGTGGTTCACGAATTCGTTTCCACCCTCCCAATTTACAGGAGTGAGAGAAATACGTGAAATGTGATATGGATCTTACGGATAAACCTTGGGGCCTGGCCATTTCTGAATGTTTCCGATTTCATTTCTGTTTTCGCAGTTATTCTCACAAAGGACCCCTGCACACTTTTCCAATTGCAACTGCCAACTTATCTTTAATATTGACGAAATTGAAACTTGAATAACCTTGAAGCGTCGACCCAAGGTCACGGAAACATTCAGAAATGGACAGCCCCTAAGGTGATGCGTAAGATCCATATCACATTTCACGTATTTCTCTCACTCCTGTAAATTGGGAGGGTGGAAACGAATTCGTGAATAACCCTGTAAATTGTGGGGATAATAGCATCTAATAATATACAGGGTGTCCCAAAAAGATGTATACACTCTTCGGGGCGTTATAACCCGGCAACGAAATGAGATAGAAATGTAAGGTGTGTTGCATTTTATTCTGTAAACTTCTTCGAGCCCGTACATGTTCAAAATTCCCACCTTCTGCTACAATACACTCCGAACACAGACGTCGAACAGACCGACATACCAACTGGATTGTAGCCAATCGAATGTCATTGATGGAGTGTTCAATCTTATCTGGTAATTCCGTCAGTATTTGTGGGTTTGGCCGTACACAACACACCTTATACTTCTATCTCATTTTGTTGCTGAGTTATAACGTCCCAAAGAGTGCATAGATCTTTTTAAGACACCCTGTAGTTGTATAATGATAACTATTAGCCGCAATTAAAAGAAATGCAATCCTTGTATATCACAAGTATACAATTCTGCTTGTTATACAACACCACGCAAATGTAGATAGAAAAAAAAATGTGTTCAAAACGATCGAACTAACAAATCATGTGCAAACTACAGCGGAGAGCTCTACATAAACGAACTTTTTTGTATCGATTGATATAAAGCAATTTAGATAACATTTTGTATAATTGTTTTGGTTATTTAAACAAAGTTTGACTTATTCGAGTCGATTAACCCGTCATGTTAATAATGTTATCACAACCCTTGTGTGCAAAAGAGACTCCTTTTCGATTAGGTACCCACGCACTCGGGAAACCTAATCTACACCTTTGGGAAACGTCAGCACTGCCAGGAATCGTGCTTAGAGTGCAAAAAACAAGTAATCTTATCTAATACGTTTCCAAAATATAGCCGATTAATAGACGTTTGAGAGCAGAAAACTAAAATAGCCGAGGAGGAGACTGTGACCGCAGAATAATGTATCCCTCTCTTCAGATCTGACAACTTTTATTTCCGGATTCGGTTATATAAATATATAGACTGAAAACGCGTATCTGTACGTTCTTCGATGTTTTGTACTCCCCAGCAGGCTCAGACTTCAATTTTACACCACACTTTTCACACACAGCATCATTATTCATAGTGAACACATTTATAAAATCATCAAATAAGAGTGCAAGACAGTTGTAATATATTTTCCTACACATTTGCAAATTATACTGCATGCTAAAAGTCATCAAGTTAAATTTAAATTAGTTTCAAGTTAGCTATGCAAGTTTCTATGTTATATATATAAAATTAAAATAACACTGCACATGGACAGTTTTGGAAATTAAAATAGATTACGGAAAAGTAAAAACGTGGCCAAAGAGCTTTTGCAACCTAACTACCATATGAGGTGGTAATATGTTTATGAAATAATTATTCAAAAACCTAGATTCTTCGTCATGTATTTGGCCTACATGAACAATTCATCATTACATAGCTAGAAAACACTCAATTTCCACTATGTAGTACTTGAGCACTATGGCGTGTCAGCACATCCATTTTGAAGAGGAGTTAGTGTCCTCGATTATGGTTTTTCCCACTTGACCTGCGCTGCACAATGTTCATCAGTGCTGCCGAACGATTATTCACCAAAGCTTATCGAAGGCCATCTTGTTTTTATCCATAATTGGAGGGCGTTTCCGCAACTATTAGAGTCAATCTTCGCATGTATTTTCATAGCTAATGACGAATAGCAGACGTCAACAGCAATGTGGCTGACTGGTGCATCATTTATATGCGACCATATGGGTGCATATTACATGTACCTGCTAACCGTCTGAAAATGCATCGCGCACGCACCAAATAATCCTCATTTGTCATATTAGGGAGAAGGTAAAGGCAGCGCCACATTGATTCAAATAATCACTCTGTTTGGATTTGTATGGTCAGTCAATCGAGCTATTTCCTAGCTGGCAAATCTGCAACTAGATGATTCAAGCAATCCCAATGCAGTCAGATATTTCATTATGGGAAATAAGGCGCACTAACCCAGTCAGAAAGCAAGTAATTGCACAAACGAGTTTCCTTCATCGCTTTGTGTATACACAACATTAACCGGAAATTGCTAATGCATTTCTTTTATTTCCTTCTCCTGTTCAAACCCTGCCAGAATGCTACAATAGCAGAAATGCAGCAATGACAGATGCGGTATGTCCCGCCTTTAGCAATACTGAGCAGAAAGGGCCCTAAATAGAATTTGGACCAGGAATTGTGTATAATCGATGAAACTTCGACCCAGTTTCTTGCATTGTCAGCCTAGCAATGATAAGAAGTTACAAGGAGCCCAATGAGGAAATGGCCGTTGCTAGATGACAGGAAATGACATCGATTATATTTCTTGCAGTCCATTGTAGGATGCTTGAACTATTTCTCAGCGTTTTTCAAAGTAATAGTGCGTACAACTGTAGTAAAAATGCTCGACTTTAGGTTTTTCTGCAACTCGACCAGAAACATTTATCATGTGCACCTGACTGCCACAAACTGCACAGCTCGTTGCCTGGCAACGGCACCTTAAATTATCTTCGATCTCTAACTGAATTAGAGCAACCTTGATAATTAGAAACAATGTGACGATTTATGTACAAGTAAATCAACATAAATGCGCGAGTTTCAGTTTTGAAATTCGTTGAATAGTACATGCACATCAGTCTAGCGGCTAGCCAGGAATGTTATGAATAACGGGTTGGTGACAATAGCTTAGAGAGATCTTCCACAAAAAATGGAGTTTGGAGGAAAATTATTTGACTAAATGATTGAGGAATATGAATTGATGTAAATTTCATACGATATTCAGAGTTTTTCTTTCTAATTAAGATTGCAAGAAAAATGGGGAAAAATAATGTTCTCTTCTAAGTTTATATTGAGGGAAAATTCTGACTGCCACGAGCTGTAAGATTTAAAATGATTTTGATTTTTTTTATACATATATTGTACAAATTTATTTTTTAAAAGCAACACGTTCATACACTAAAAATGAAAAAATCCAGACCCAAAATTTAAGACACGAGACAAATCTATATAACAGTAAAACATGTCACATTGGGCACCTTAATACATTGGCCCCTGCCTACATTGGCCAGATTTTTTTCGGTCCCGGCCACACTCCATAGGAAATACATAATGGCGAATCTTGATACATTGACCACCTGTCTAACTTGATCATTGACCACCTAATGCGGTACCTACGAGGTGCCCCATCTGGATAAATTGACCACTACCTTTGTAAATATGCGAATACTGTGCATGCATACGTACTACACAAAAAGCTGTTGTGGTGCGCTGAACATACTGTATAGTCAATATGTATAGTACAAATTCGTACATATTGTGAAACTAGACTTCAAGTCATGTTAAATGTAAAACACTTCATCCCTATATACAGCATTAGTTGCAATGTGATTTTTTTGTGCGCAACATTTTGAATCTGGATACAATGGGCACCTGTCCACATTTGGCTCTTTTGAACGGTCCCACGGGTGGTCAATGTAGACAGGTTTTGTTGTGTCAATCGTTGAAGTGCATGTTGTGTAGTTGAAGACATAAGTAGGAGTGACTGGGATCATTTTTGCGCAAATATTCTTGTTCAATATTTTCTGAAGAACTTATTGTACATGAAGCTAATTTTCATAGAAATTGTAAAAATTATTCTAATATGTGCCTGTTCATCGTGCAACTCTACAATCTATCACCGCAGTATCTATGGATATGTCAAGGAAAATTATGATCAAATAATTCATTATACGATATGAATACTGCAATTAAGTCATATGAAAAGTAAGTCAGACGAGGACTCCCAGTGAGCCACGTTTAAAGCGAGTATTTTGACAGGAAAAATTAATTAAAATCTGCCGGCCTTCTAGCTTAAATTTCACTATTCGCATGATACATGATTTCCCGAATAGCTTGCATAATTTGAATTTACATATTCGTGGCTCCAATTCATTGTTATCCATTAAAGAGTAGCAATAGAAGCACAGAGTGGCGAGAAACGCAATTTACTTTCGTTTGCAAGCAAAAAATAATTCCCAATAGGGTATATGATTCCGCTGATGATGTAATTACATTAACGGAATTTCAGATTGAAATCACTTTTTCAATTCCTGCGCGCAATTCATCCATGGAATTGGTTTATGAAGCAATCTCACAGAAAGAATTATGCAAACACCTGGGGTATGAAATTGCAGGCGACATAAATAAAACAAACAGTTAATTAGGTTACATCGTACCGAAGAGATTCATTCCTGAATTGCAAGAGGTTAGATGTTTGAGTAAAATATACCAAGTCATCTTTCATACAAAAGCATACAATACTCCGTCTGTATAGAAAGGAGTGAAAATCCTTCGAGCTTACATGGCACAAAATACAAGTGCATACGAATGACAAATTGCTTGTAGGGTCAAGCGTATAGTTCTCCTATCTCGGGAGGGTTATAACTATACCGGTCCGGACAAAAACTATAAATCTGAGTTCAGGCAAGAAACCAAAGTTGCTGAACTGCCTGCCTTCATCTTGCTGAGCCAGCCATGTGATGCAGACCAACAGGGACCCATAGACTTCCCAAGGCAGAACTTCAAATACTGTATAAATTAATAGTTAACCGGATAACTGTGCAGGAAAAATATATACGGTGAGCTTTACGGTACGCACCTATTTATTTCCGATAATTTATGACATCAAAGTGAATTACTAAGGCAGCGCAAGCCTGGCCGGGCTCATATAGTTTGTGCATAAAAATCAGTACGCTTCCAAATGCCCACACAAACTACTACATGTTCAGTCTAAATATGATTTACACCCACGGCCCTTGTAGAAATTTAAATGAACTGCAAGCAGGCAGTAAGTTTTAGGCTTGCTATGAAACGTGCAGCTAGTATGGAAGAGAGGGACAATAATGCTCCACTAACTTAACCTCAATGTAGGCTTCTGCGTTATCTTAAAAATTTGGCGAAAAATATCGCAGATTCGTCGTACATGTGAAAATGTACAATTAATCTGAGAATAATTTAAATTTCAATCATTGATCTTAAGAGAATTAGTGAATGATATCATGTATAAATAGGATTGAAACATTCATCCAAGGTCATCCAAAGTAGGCTACCTAATTTCTCGCCAGCCAGTACAGTATGTTATGTATATAACTGCGTTAAAATTTTAATTCAATATAGGAAATTCGATTGTTTCTGAAGTTACACATTCCATTGCAATTTTGGATGTATAGGCGAAAGTAATAATTGTCATACTCTTCAGCAAATAAATGCAATCTCATATCTGAGGCTACGCAGCCAATATGCACTGGACACATACAGTATATTACAAGAATAATAAATCGGTAGCTAATATAAAGATGCCAACTTCGCTGAGCTAAAAATTTCCGGATCTCAATATATATATACAATTCCGGAAGAGATGAAAAACTGGACAGAATTTGATGGATGTTGCATGGTGTAGTATAAAATGTCACGGGGCTTTCATCAGATGGCCACACAGCCTGATATTGTATCGCAAGAAGGATAATCATCGCCGTTATTTATTTTTTATCAGGAAAAAATATCTCAGACTTCATCATCATTGTGGCTGCACTTTTCCCAAAACGCTGTCCCACGAGATTGGAAAAGATGATTTATTGTATGCTGAAGCGGGTGTGACGAGCACGCGTATACTGTATGTCCTCGTGGGTTGTGGCTAAAAACCACTGCTTTTTGACCAAATAATGAGACGAAGGTAATAATCAGCTCCTGATACAAGCTGACCTTTGTTGTAACAGAAGATGATAAATGAACTTGGGTATGCCCTTGCTTAATTTTTTGACTTCTCATCGGTGTCATACTCACTTTACACATGACCGAATGTTTAGTAATAAGAAATTTCTTATCACAATGTACAAATTATTCCGTTATACATAATATGAGAATCTTGACGTGCATAAGTCAGGGATACTATTGAGGATTACACTGCTCAATTTCGTGCTCTTCAATAAAGGAAAATATTTTAATATGTGGCCGAATAATGCGAAGTTTGTGCTCTAGATTCATATTTGAATATTTTTGGGTCTTAACATATAGAGTCGAATATCGTGAACTGCATTTAGAGACGCTGTAACAGTAAGAAATACGTACTTCTAATGTGGAAAATAATACAGTGCTCTCTCGGTATTCCGGCACTTCACTTATCCGGCCCTCTCAGTAATCCGGCGTTTTATTAACCTCCCCAAAACAAGTGACTGCTTCTAAATTTTACCTTTATTGCAGTCTCAGTTTATGTTAACACTTAAATTAATACAATTATTATGCAATGTCTATCTCCATTGTACTAAAGTAATGTCTAATACAGTACTGTATTGCATGCATATATGTATGTATGTATGTATACAATAAAACCGCTTCTGAAGATTACAGAGTACTACATCGTATATGCTGGATTTTTAAACTTAGTTTTCTTTTTTGTTTTTTTATTTCTGGTTCTTGTTATTTTATTCGCATTTCTTGTCATTTTTACTTCCAATGTTAGTTTATTGCCATTCTCCTGGAATTATGGTTTTCAAAGATCGGTCCACCGTTATCGCGATGCAAAAGTTAAACGATAGAGCTGGGATTCTACACGTTAGGTTTTTGGAGACAATATGTGCTCCTTAGCTCATACGACATAACACAGAACACCATTTTGACCTTCCTGGACCAAAAGCTTGCTCTATCAAACAAAATTCGGTGGATGCTTTGAAATTTAAGCGTTCTGAAAATGCTTAGGAAGGAATAGACAACGACGAAAATTATCGCATGCATCTTGAAGAATTTCAAGCAAAATGGATGTCATTTTAAATAGCAAATGCGAGTTCCTTTACAGAATTTAGTGGACTTCTAATAAAAAAAAACCGTCCTGCCGACATTTGTTCTATATGTGATAATCGCCTTGCTTTTCCGGTTTAACATAATTCGGCATCAACGGTATACAATTTTATATAATCGCAAAAGATTGCATGCACAGCATTTTTTCTATTTCAAATTATGTACCAAAACTGCTACAATTCGCAACTGAAATATATTTTATGTCGATCAGATTCGTATTACACGAGAAATGGCGAACTGGTACCAATACTGAAAACGACATGGTAATACGCTGTGGCAACATAGGATGCACTATCATATATATTCTAATTTTAAGAATTACAATACAATAAATAATGTACCGTCTCATCAGAGAGTCGGACCTAATTTGCATGGAAGACGCAGCAACCTTCTATTTGCTAATTATACCAACACATAGGCGTATATACTAGTAATAAAATTTGGTTGGGAAATTCTGATGTACTGTATGCTACATTACGAATTGCAGATGCTGAAATTCGCAGCCATTAACTCATTCATATAATTTACGATATCGGGTCCCTCGCTGGTGTATATCCCCAACGCAGTTATGTGTGGCATATCACTTAAAAATTTACTGCTAATATACGAGAATGGCATGCACATAAGAGGCGTCGCTCCCGATTCAAATTCAAGCTGTTATGCATATATATTTGTACATTGCATATGCATGCTGCATGCATTGCTGGAGTAGGCTGTGTACAAAAGAAACTTGGCGCAAAAGTAATCTCATTTTCAGCTACCTACTTAATTTAATTTATTGACTGTTTTTCATAGTGTTGAAAATCAATGGAAAAAAATATATCCCGACTGCAATCTCGCACAGTATCATACAATATTTACACCGACACAAAATATACAAAATCTTGTTCGACCTGTCAAGAAAAACTGCGTAAAACTTTGATGAAAGTAGCTACAGCGCCATATTGCAGAACACCCGATGAGTAAGATACAAGTTCCGTCCAAATCCAGGTTTTGTGTGCATGCTGCATTAATTTTTTTGTGCACAAGGAAAAGTAATGCAGCCGTTTCATTTCTGGATTTAATTGAAAAATCCGGGCAAGAAGTTTTGATGTCAATGCCCTTTCATATAGTACAGACTTGGTAATTAAAATTACATGTGCGTAACGGTCTGCCTTGCATTGTGATTAAAGTTGCATTTAATTTTGGTTACATGTGAGCCCAATTTAAAGTGAAACGATAAGCTTGAATTGGGTATATTGTATTCAGGTTAATGTATAATGTCGTCAAAATGCTTCATTACAAGGCAACTCGTGTGCATGATATGCTTGCATTCAATTTCATTAGCTTAGAAATTTATCGTTTAAGCAGTACCTAGTATCTCGTTCGAGCAACTTTTGCAATCGCATACTAGTACGCAACAGTATATCATTTTCATTACGAGCAAGAGATTGATTCGAAATGACATTGTGTATTTCACTAAGCAACAACACCTATACCTAACTCTGTAGGGAATAAATTATATGTCACTTGAGCAGAAACGCGCCATTAGCTTTAACACCGAGTTGTAAATGGGTAAATACTCAATAATTCATATCTAGCTCTCAAGAATATTTGCAGAATATCAGTTGTTGTCCAAAATTAACATGCAGTTCAGCACAGTATAATGCCCAAAATAAAGTAACAATATACATCAAAGCTATCTGCTGTGGATAGTTTCCGTAAGGTGGTCGAAGACAATGGGAAATGCGAACTCTATACAAATCAGGCCAAGTTTCATCAGTAAAATAGAGCAATGGGGAAAAGAGGGGAAGGCAAGTCGCAAGGCAAATGTAAAAACATTGGACGTTATTCATTGAATTTATTTACTTTCATTTTAATAAATAATTCTATAATGATAAGTTATGAAATAAATATTTCCATTTATTACGAATAAATATAAATAATTTAAACATTTGAAGTCGTCATTTCTTCATTGTCATACTTTCAAATGTAGCCGATTCACAAACTTAACAAAATTAAAGAAACTTAAAATGAAATCAACTTGTTATTCCATTTTAAAGGTATATACTAAATACAGGGTGGCGCCGAGTCAACTGACACATTTCAAATATTCATGCAATATACGGAAGCACGGAAACAATAAGTAACAATGCTCATTGATACAACCAAGCACGCCATTTATTTACCACAGATTGCAAGTAGAAAAAAGGTTATGCTTTTTGAAAATTACATCAGGCAGACGGCCTCCGTTAACATCAAAGCATTTTTTGCAAAGGTTTCTGGAAGTTGTCGTACACGCGTCTTCGTAGATCCTCATCAATATCTGTAACATCGTCAACAATTGCTTGCTTTCATGAGTTCATGAATACTCCTAATACACCTCTGAACACACGGTGTTTCAGGAATCCCCACAAAAAAGTCTGGTACTGAGTTCGTCAAATGTTCGGAACTGTTATCCACGTTGCAGTGAAAATTGGCCAGCTCTGTCGCCCAATCTCAGTGTCCCAGACTTTTTCCTGTGGGGATTTCTGCACGCTATTGATGAGGATCTACGGAGGCGCATGTACGACAACTTCCAGAAACGTTTCCAAAAATGCATTGATGTAAACGGAGGCCATCAGCCTGATGCAATTTTCAAAAACTAACCTCGTAATCTGTGGTAAATAAATGGCATACTTGATCGTATAAACAATGCTACTTATAGTTTCTTTGCTTCTAACGTACATAATATTATAAATGCATGAATATTTGAAATGTGTAAGTTGGCTCGGCGCCATCCCTGTATATGAGACTATACATTTCAAATAGAACCCGATTTTTACTTTGCCCTGTATTTGAATTGATGATAGACTCCATAGTCTACGCCACAATAAATTAATATGTATACATGGTTGGCAATCAGTTGCTATGGGGCTGATATTTGAAGTGGTCTAGCTGCTTTATAACTTCGTGAATCTTGATGAGCTCTCTCTAGCTAGAGGGCCGAGCTCATCAAGATTCACAAAGCCAAATGCTGCACTATTTGGTCATGCTCTTGAATGGCGATTGCGATGCAGCAATATAACATGTAAAATCGAAGTTTATTTGGTTTCTTTATGGAAGTTGCACACTCAAATCAGTTTCTTATTCCAGTCATGAATGAGATTCATCTTGTTTCAAGGAAGTGTATTCGAGAATCAAGGATGCGCGCGTACATTTTACCTATTCAACTAATCCACAGTTTGCTTCTTACTATAAAAACAGAGTTCAACGGAAATTAAATTATAATATATTATGCATTCTGTATATATTCGTATAGAAATACAATTCTGTGAAGTAAATTTGGTGATTTGGCATTCCTAATTTTTTCATGTACGCATATGTACATACAGTCGACATACTGGTATAACATCAAACCGTAGTGTACAGTAGGTATACATATGAATAGAAGAACCGCGCGCGATTGTATAAATATTTCAATATAAAAATATTAAGTATAGGTCCTCAGGTGAGAGGAAAATTTCCTCCATTTCTTGTTTCCAGCAGATTTTCTACATGAATACGGTGTGATTTGTTGCACTGCAAGTTTTCAAACGCACAAATCGAATTTACGTTGCCAAGGCTTTGTGGCAAGACAGAAACTGCCGTGTTCAATCTGGACCAGAATCGGAGTTTCAAAGCAATAAAAGGAAAAAAGACCGAATTTTGACCTTATAATGGCATTCCCATTCAAACCGCACAAGATTACTTTACGTTGCATTCCCGTTTTCTTCGCTCAGAAAATCTTCAACATTAAAGCTCTTATGCGACAAACATCGATTGTATGGAAACTCAATCACCCAAGCATTAAAAGTGCCAGAGGAAACGGTCCATATCACAAGTATGGGATCGCAATTAATAATGTCCGCGACCATAGTTATTAACAGATTTGTTCTCTAATTTTGTTTATGGAATCGGGAGAATTAAATGAAAGTATGGATTCGCTTTATCGATTTACATTTGGTTTCAAGTTTTCAATATAATCACTCACACATGCTTAATGAATTTCGATATTTATAAACTCGTTGCTGTTTGCAGTTTGTCACATTATCCCTTGGTATTGTTTGAAGAGCAGAAATGTGTGCAACCTTAGCCGATTTTAAATTTACTGAAGTAACGTACTCTGTCGATATACGTAGTATAGGTTACGTTATCGCAAATTTCGATCCTGAAAATAAAATGCACATTACGCAGCATTTAAAATTTATAAGGCGCTTGCTAAAAATCTGAATTCGCTTCATGTCAATGGATTCCAATATTTTCTGCCGTAAAATTAAACCAATTTAATTGGACAATGCAATACCATGAAAAAATTCAGATTATCTTTGACTTTATTTTTAATGGGATAAACAATTTTATGGAAAATGTCCCATCAAGCTCCGAAATGCACATTTTTAAACAATAATCAGTTGAAAGGTTAGTGTACAAGGGTAATCTTAAAAGTAAGGTCTCCTATATTTTTAGAAATACAAAGAAACTTTTATTTTAAAAAATGGGGTCAAAATTTTAAAGCTAGAATATCCAGCTATTTTTATTCATAATTGCCGTTATGGTATAGCCCTATGTATTTTTGCAGTCGCTATGACAGTTTTTACCGGACATATGTTCTTATAACTTAGTATGAAACTGAAGAAAAGCGACCCTGTTATCAGCGAGCAGGCAAGGAGCAGACATGAAGGCAAACTGGTATAACATGGGCGTACAAAAACTGTCACAGCGACTGCAAAAATGCATCTATCAAAATGGCAATTATGTAGAATAATAGGTAGATGTTCTAGCTGTAAAATGTAAACATTTTTTTAGAATAAATGTTTCTTTGAATTTCTAAAAAATAGGACAACTTTTAGGATTACCTTCGTAGAAGTGCAATGTCTATAGTCGTTTTTGCTCACGATGACGTTCATGCAAATCAGCACCAAAAGCATCGTAAATATTAAAATTGCCGTCGTAAGTAAAATCTTCCTCAAAGAATTTACAGTAGTTTCTTTGATTTGTTTGTGACAAGTCAAAAATGAATGTGCATGGCTATAAAACTTCCCAACCAGGTTGCTAATTTTTAGACATGAGAAATCGTCGTTTATTTGTTTGCCTTGAACATCATAAAATAAATTAAATCTAATTGGGTACATATGGGAGAGCTGCAAGTGGATCCGGTTTCTTGAATTTCCCTGCATTCGCGATGCAATTGTATTCGAATCCCACAATATGCCTTGCATGTTTTTATGGGTCGTTTTCAGGAATCATTTTAAAATTAAAAAAGAAATTCCTGGTTTCTTTTCATTCTCCATAGTCAAGTTGTAAATGGATGTCATGCTCTGAAGACTAGGAAAATCGTATCTCCGATATAATTGGAACTTATTCAATAAGATGTAAAGATGAGAAGGTGATATCATGCATGCAAACAGATTTAATCGTGTATGACTACGGATACTGAATGCAATGAATGCAGTGAATGGACGGTTTTCGTTCGTATTCAAAATCCCGAAGAGCTATATACGATTCGTAACACAAACAAATTTCGAAAATGGAGGTTAGTGGCCGTGTTGACAAATAAAAGAGAAACGCATATAGCTGATGAGCAAAGGGGGACAACTTTACGACTTCGGTCTTGCGACGTGCACAAATCACAGCTCATATTTTCGCAATGAAGATGGTTTCCGATCTCACGAGGCATCATCCCAAAGTATTCTGTAGCATATACATTTTTACGGTTCCTGTTCCGGATTGCTGCACGAGGAAGAAGCGCGTATTTTGGCGATAAAATGACCCAAACCTGCAAATGAAGGAAGTGCTTTTTGGAAGAATGGGTTCTCTTTTAAAGATTCCCCTTGGTCGTGTTCGTCACTGTTCGCACGACAAGATTTTTCTGCAACCCTATAGGGGATTTTAGCCAATTCCCTTCTTGACTTTGATAGAAGGACACCAAATGCCCTTTTCCGTTGGCTACGTTTCGATCTGCCATTTTGAATACGAATTACTTCATACTATATTGGTACAGGCGCTGCCAGCTAGATACCAGGTCCCAGATTTAAGGATATACACACTTTTCTGCTGAGCGCGTCAAACCATTACAGTAGCACAACTATTTCCAACCAAAAAATGTTCTTCGTTTTCTCCCAAACTTCGGCGGATTGGATTTTATCGCATGACCTATTGCTCCCGGACACCCGGTTAGGAAGTGCTGCTTCCTATACGTATTGATGTCATTTCTGAGCGATAGTTTTCGATCAATGTCTTCCCTATATATTGAATACTTCACGTCCCTGTAAAAGCAAAAATGTTAACACTTTCACCACCCATCCAAAATATGAAAGGCACCGGATTATTGTGAGGCATCTTTGTGTACTTTCATCATGAATCCATCCAAGCTTCATTCTTCCAGTAACTTCTGTATGACTTCAGGAGTTTACAATTTAAAACTGAATAAGTCATTCCCAAAAGGAACGTGCACTAAGCTACGAGGAAGGTCTGCTTTATGTTGGATATGTTATTATGCTACGAAATGCATGGTCTCAAGTAGCACAAAAATTATCATATATGATAGATCTAATATTCCCTGATTTTCCTTGAAAATTTAATAAATAGTTATTTGCAAAAAACATTTTTGTTTTCGTTATTTATACATAGGCCCTTTCAATCGCTGGAATTAAATTTGTTTGCGAGTATATCGAGCTTATAAATGGCGTTCCTCATTTTGTTATTTCCTTTGTACTGTCAATGTCGTAGCTTTAAATACAGGAAATAAAAAATTAAATTTTGTGCGTGTTATTTTAAAAATGAGGAATGTGGCGATTCACTACAAACTTTCATCATGTTATACCCTTTAACACGACAAGATTACTGTTTTTTTCTGCAATTTGCAATGAGCGTGGGCTAGACGACTGCAATCGGCATGGTCTTACTACTTAGGAAACTGTTTGAGCAATTGCCATCATTTGCATATGAAAATATTACTATTGCGATATACATGGCCGGTGAAAGTAAAAAAAGTCCTTTGCTCCCCCAAAGAACTTCTACATTTTCGCATATGAAAAAATTCTGAATATGCAGTGATAGTAAGTCAGGGATGCTCTATCCAATTGTGTCAAAATATTTGACCTCTGCTGCCTTCAGGGTTATCCAAAACCTAACTTTGTTAACCCTAACAAAAATTGTTGGCTGTCACATGCATGCCACATGCCTGCAAGTCTGCAATAAAGCTGTGAATGTTTCACTGGCAGCTTTATTGCAGACCTGCAGCAGCTTTAATTTTTTTTGTTAGGGAATACAATAGCTGGATCAAAAGTTCGAATTAGTACGTTGAAGAGAACGTTGAAATTAGTATAATCAAGCAACTTGAGCGAAAAGGAGCAAAGGAGAAGCTGCAACAAATTTATTAATTTTGGCAATACTATCATGTGTAATGTTTATTTCAGGAAAGATGACCGACAGGAACATCGATGGCAATATCGCCTGAGACGTGTATTGTAGGGAAAATGGCAGAGAGAAACAATCCTATAACTTACGAACATGAACAATTAAAAATAAACTGCATGTAATTGGCGGTATTTTTTACGCATGTCATTTTATGCATGTAAGCGTGTTATTTTTGCAAATCAAATAAATGCCCGATTGTGCATAGCAGCTGAGGGGCACCACATTGAGCATTTCATTAAGTGGGATAACCATGTCTCCATTTATTCACTTGTATTGCCAAATTTATTTGCTTTGTGAAAATAACCTAACCCTTCAAAAGATGTATCAAGTGCATGTGTTATCGGCCGAGATGACACTCCAGCCGCGTCGACTAGGCATCGACTGTGCCGATGCAGCCGCGTCGACTGAAACCGACGACAATCCAGTTGGTGCAGATACGGCGTCTACGCGTCGGCTATGTCGGCACAACCCAACGTTGCTAGGTGGCGCTGAGGACTACAAATACCGATCGTGTACCGATAATGTACCGAATTGTGAAATGACTTCGCGAAGCTCCTCTGTGGTTGGCGAAATCATCTGCGCTGTCGCTGCCCTTGCCACTACGTACAATAAACAACAATTCTCATGTTCTAATTATCTTAAAACTTCAATTAATTTTTGTCAAATTTCAAATAAAAAAATGTAATTTGTATTTTGATATTTGAATAAATTTTGGTTGTATCATTGAAATAATTATGACAATTTACAAGTACCAACAAATCTTCCCTCCAATACAAGTCTCGAGTAAAATTTCCAAAACTAATAAATTTATTGTAGCTTCTCCTCTGCTCCATTTCACTTCAAAGTTACTCTGTGGTACTAATTTAAATGTCCTTTTCAACGTACTAATTGGAACTTTTGATCCAGCTACTGCATTTACAAAGTTAAGTTTTGGATAACCTTGAAGGCAGTTGCAGAGGTCAAATATTTTGACACAATTGGATAGAGCATCCCTGACTTACTATCACTGCATATTCAGAATTTTTACATATGGGAAAATGTAGAAGTTTTTTTTGGGGGGGGGTGCAAAAGACTTAAATTTACTTTCACCTTGTATAATAAGCCATTTTCCGAATATTAACAAACTATTCAGATTTGGCAATATGTGCACTAAACTTCGTATAAAAATAGAAGTGACTTATATTATGCATGCGATACCGATTTCCAGCTTAATTAGAGTTAACGATATAGCACACTTGAAATTTCAAGTTGTTGTTTCATGGCGTCTTATTGTAGCTAGACTATACCAAAGAAGTCTTTTCGCAATACCATGCGGCCTGACGCCCGAGCGCATTTTTATCGACATCTCGCTCTTTTCTGTGGTATTTTTCCATTTACTTTGGTAGCTCAAAGGCAGATAAATCGAAAGTGCGCACCTCAATCACTGCTTTATTTCTGTGAAGTATTATCATACGGTGTTTGGTTGGCCCCATTCCTGAAGCTCTACCTCATGCCGTCAGATGGTGACAAATGGCGATTCTTTACCCTGAGGATGCAATTTAATTGGGCACGTCATTCCATTTGCCTTCTTCCCGTGGCTACACAATCCCATGAATTTATCGCTGTGTTAGTGCTGAAACGAAAGATGAACCCACAGGGCCTTGATGCGGTTCGGCTCCCAATCTTTTCGCATGGATTCGTTTCTACCATGTGAAATAATAAGGTCTTGTACCAATACATTGATTCTGCCTAAACTCCATGCTTTCATAACGATTGCTATATATAGTCTGAGTCATATCTCCGACCGTACAAGACATTCAAAGGATTAATTTTATTAGAAGCAGTTTTCTACAAATATCCATGCACTCTGCACGAGGTACCTACTGAATAAAACCGATATATAACGATTTTCAGTTGAAATCGTCTTCATTCTTAATTTCAGGATTTAAAGCTGCTGTGTTTTTTGTAGTATCAGTCATTTGGAATTGCAACTAAGTGAAAGTTTACATGCAAACGAGCTAAACCTTGATAGCAAACTTAGCTATAATTATTATAGTAGCTTTGCATTAGCTGGTAAAGAATACAGTATAGTCTTTTTATTGCCTTCATGCAGAAGAGGACTGAACGTCACATTTACTCAAGGCTTTCTTGTACTGTCTTTCCACCGAAATTTTGCCGACGCTACTCCCTGTTTTTGCTCTAGGCTGCATGAAACCATTTTTCAATTTTTTCCGCATTATATTTTTCGCTCTTAAATCACAGCTGCAGCATGTGCAGACAAAAAAAGAATACCAAAGGTTGCCATGTTACTTAAGCAGTTATGTGCATTTGAATAAAATAATTTACAGATCAATAATATATAATTGCATTAAACGTTATTATATTTCTTATCCTGATTAACAAAATTCCATATTCCCGACGCTACTGGCCAATTAATTTTAATTGCATAACACGGTTCCAATACAAATGCCATTTTTGCTAATAAATTTGATAAGGCAAGTCAAGCGATAATATGCGAATTAAAGAAATAAATAAATTAATATATAATTGGCTTCATTACATTTTGAAATCGGATTATTTTAGACAAAAGATTGCGTGTAGCTTTCCGAATATCAGTGGACAAATCTCATAAGAAGCCAGCCAATTCGCTGGAGATTTCGTTTTTTCAGTGTCCAGCGTCTTACATTAGTAAAGTAATCTTGGGATTTTCGCTATGTGTTACCAAGACGAAGGAAAAGTAACAGCATGGATTTGCTCCCACTTTAAGCTGATCTTTAAACAATACGATTGTTAGTCGAAACTGGACGCAACTTCCGCACAGCTTGATCATGAAGGATAGAGTTTAAAAGGATAAGAGTTTTTGAAAATAGTTTCCATGTAATGTCTCCTGATCCGAGTCATAGACATTCAAATTCAAGCAAGTGGGCATCTTTAATGCTTAATTAGTACAGGATTTCGCAGATATAAATATTAAGTTTGCGAAAACTGGGACATTTCTGACGAAAATTTACAAGAACAGTTTATTGTCTGGCATCAAATCGAAGCAATCTGTGGATGTTGTAATTCAATGGCTTAACAGGAAAAATTCAGATTACAAATCAACACCATCACTACGTGAGCTTACATATAGATGCTGGATTTATTAAGTTTCGTGCGAAGACACTGTTAAAGATTCTATTGTTTGCAGCTATCCTCAAACACGTTAAACGGAGAATTGTTTTTAATGCCTATCCCAGATATATTCTAAGTCTATCGGTTTCGAGCACATTTGATATTATTAATTATTTCTGTTAATTATCGAAATTTCAATGGTTTACTTTATGAAATCTTAGTGATTTTGAATTATTCACACTTGCCTTTGTGGTTACTCAATTAACGCTTCCTTATGCAGCACACCTATATGCCAACTTCTCTTTAAGATAATGTCGATGTACATCAGTGAAAGTAAGAAAACGTAAATACCCCCACTGAAAAAATATACATTGTGAATTAGATAAGTGTTTCCAAACTTCTGGGAGAAGTACGGTGTACCCTGACGACTTAAAATCGTATGGCAATGCAGGGTCAGAAATGCTTCCCTGATCCGGTGGAGTTCACGTAAACAGTTAAGGAGAAGACCGTAAGTGAAATTCTGTAAGGAACCAGTGTGAAATGAAGTGTTCGAAATTTCCTCCACCGGCTGCAATGCAGGCCTCACATCTGCGCCACATGGAATTTTGAATGTTCTGGAATAATCCAGGCCGATCTCGAACTTGACCAACGGCTACTGAGATTCTTGCAACCAGCTCGTCAGCGTTGTCAACAGAGGTGTCATAAACTAGTTTTTTCATGTGCCCCCGAAATAAAAATCGAGACATGATAGGTCTGGGGACCGAGCAGGCTAAGGCATGGGGCCACCACGTCCGATCCACTGTTGGCCGAATGTCACATGCCGGTAGTCACGAACATCACGGCTGAAACGGGCAGGGGCTCCATCGTGTTGGAACCACATTGTCCATGGCATCGATGCAGGAATGTGTTCATCTCCTAAAAGTTGTGGCAACACTTCCTGAAGAAAGAGCAGGCAGTTACTTCCTGTTATACGAAACGGCATCAGGTAAAGTCTGATGAGGTGATCACCTTTACTGTTTCCATGTACCCCACCGCTTCAGGGAGGCATTTCCGACCCCACATTGCTGTGCGATTTCAAGTCGTCAGGGTGCACCGTACCCCACCCAGAAGTTTGGAAACACTTACCCGATTCACCCTGCATAAGTGTTCACAAATATTGGAGAGAAATCGCCGCGTCTGTGCGCGGAATACATATTGAGATCTGCAAGGCGTTATTACTCAACAATAGCCAAACGCAATAACTGGATTGCACAGTGCCAAACTAATAATGAGCAATATGTGACCAGAATATACAAAAGAATAATCACTCACCATTAATTGCTTAATTGTCAGTACTCCAATCGTGATGAGTGTATCCCGGTGAGCCGTTGTAAATCCTGACTGAACTCAAAATTACGTATCTCCATGCACGAGAGCTCTTGATCAGAGTTCAGAGAACGTATCATGAACAATTTCTTATTTTGATCTCGAAAGATGGCATTGGTGTCACGCAGATTCAGAGAAATACACCTGAAATAATTGGAAGCGTGTTAAGGTTAAGTTCATAGGATACGTATTGAAAACTCGCAAGTGTTATTAATAATGGGTGATTCATAAGTCTGGTTCGTGCTTGTATATGTGTAAATGAAGCTTGGAGGAATGGAAACACATGTACAAGTACTCAGCAGGTTGGGGGCTATCTTACCATGTACCAATAGGTGACCTTGGTAGGTGTTATCAAGGTCATTGAAATGTTAACTTTGAAGTTATTGGGACCATATGAATTAGAGAAGTGTTAAATACCTCGTTGCGAACACATTGCAGCAAACAGAGTGAAATTCAGACAACCAATGCAAGAGTTACAAAGAAAAAACGGGGCATGCAGCCCATGACAAGAGCTTTCCAGCTAGTTCTCTTCTTCTACACGAAGAGTATGGGAATGCTATACAGGGAAAGCTGGAAAGATTGTCAGGGGGGCACATCCCCAGTTTTTCCTCGTAACTCTTGCAGTGGTTGTCCGAATTTCACTCTGTTTGTCGCAATGTGTTCACAACACGGCACTTAACACTTCTCTAATTCATATCGGCCCACTAACTTCAATAAAACCAAAGCTAGCATTCCAAAGACCTTGACAATACTTTCCAAGGTCACCAACGGGCACATGGTCTGACAGCCCCTGAACTGCTGAGTACTTATCACGTCTGTTTTCATTCCTCCAAGCTTCATTTTCACAAATACAAGCACGAACCAGACTTATGAATCACCCGGTATACAAGTTTCGCGTTTTATCTGCAGTTTATATTAAGTCTTTACAGCTCCGAGAATGCAAGTTCATTAACGAATGCACAAGTTCGGTTTTTTGCCACTTTAATAGTTGCATCAGAAAGATATAAGCATTTTGTTGGCAGAATTGCCTCAACCAGGTGGAATTTTCCGCATGGTGTCAGTCAGGTTTGTACAGATTCTTTAATTTTGGGGCATAATAAGTTTCGTTGAATATACAGTTGTTATTATTACTGCCTGTTGTCACACAAAGAGATAACTTTGGAAATAAAGTTGTAATAAGTCATCCCCAATTATGGCGTTTGAAATCCGTTGCTATTTATTTCAGTGGTGGAAAATTATGAGTTCAAACAAATTGTTGAACAATCCGTTGCTATTTACTTGCGAACAAAATAACCACAAAATCGCCGTGAAAATCATACATCATCATGCAGTGAAATTGAATAATCTTCAAATTTATAATTAACGTACGTGATAAAACCCGTACCTTTTGTTGGTTAGCTTGGAGTGAAAACTCGATGTTCTCATTAAATTTGTGAGAATCGAAATAATTAATGTAAACGTTTAACAGGGAATGCAATTCAAATAAGAAATAAATTTCATTTTCTTTCCATTTGTCAAAGTGGATTGCAATGTTCATGTGTTCAATTTTATTATACTGTCCGAAGTTCAATATGATCTTATAATGAAAATTGTGATTTAAAAACCGCGAATACTTGTACATGTGAATAACCTTGAGCACAGATTCAACTGTGCATAGACTCCCACTCACAATACAATTTGCAATCTATACAGCCGAAGGAAGAGGGTATTCTTCAGCATGAACGAGTTACCTAATTCGGAAATTGCAATTTCGAAATACTCCTTAAACAAAAAATGTATATTCACGGCCACACATACCCAGACTAAATATAATACACGTGGAAACGGAGCGGAAAATTTAAGGCCGACAGAAAGCATGGATCCCATACTTATTACAAGGCAGTAATCGACAAAGGAAAAAGTTCATTTAAATAAAAAAATATAAACATAAACATCACGTAAGAGAACCGATCAAGGTTGCTCCACCTCAAGACGCCCTTGCACATGCAAACAACGAATTTCGCATTTCCTCCAGGACAAAATAAGGCAGGCGGCAAATTACGTGCTGGAGGCAAAGGCAAGAATTAAGTCCTTTGATGTCTGCTGTAGTATGAAAGAAATATATTAAAAGGTAGCACAAGAAGGATGACAAACCCGAAAAGATGTTGGAAAAGCTAAGGAAAAGGCGATCACAAAATTGAAACTAGTGTAGTTTGCATTCGTTTTTAAAGTGGGAAAGTGAATTTTTCATTTCACTGACTGAATTAAAACTTTTGTTTCCCGTGAGATAAAATGTTGCCTTGCGTGAATGCGTCTACTAACAGCACTACAGTCACTCCATTATATCGCAATTTCAATCAACGCTTCAGCGAAGCAAAGAGATGCCGAAAATGTCAACGACTTTTATCTGACGAGATTTCAATGTAACTCGAATTATTCCGTCACGTTTCAATTTACGAGCATCTTTCGACCAAATAATTCTTTAGATATACATTAAAATGCACGTTTTGGACATTTCTCATGCGGTGAGACGCACTTTGCAGAATCGCTTGTTCGATCACCTTGCTTCGAATATCTTAATTGTTCTCGGAAAATTCTATGATTTATCGATAGTGATGCTGTGCAATTTTACATTATATAGGCCTATATATTTCAGATAATTATTTTGTCATTTCTATAAATACAGGGTGTCTCTAAATTCAGGGTCAATACTGACAGGGTATCTTCCCTGCATGAAAGCAAGACGTAAAGTTCCTATAAACCTATGTCCACAAACGCTTAGATTTTTAAGCGGTGTGTCCTATGGCACTTTAAGGTCACCTTTAGAGGTCAGTATCTCGAAAACCTCGTCAGATGTCAGGTCTAAAATTTTGCCAACTTGTATTATTTAGCATGGTCTTTGAAACGAGTCTTGTCTCATTGACGGATTCTAGTATCAAGTTCGGATTGTTCCCTTGCGAGTTTGATCTCTGAAAAAACACGAATGAAACTGTCTGTTAAAAGCGCATCTGCAGTGTCCACAAAAATTTAGATTGGAAACGCCAAATTGTTGGTTTAATGTATTAATAATTTTCTACTCGACTTGATCTGCATTGTCAATTGGTTCAGAGAAACGGATCAATAATTCATCTTTGTTTGGAAACGGCATAAATCTGTCAAGAACTTAATTGAATTCATGCACTAGCTACCTTCTAAACATTCTGGAACATGGACAGTTGAACGATTCCAAAAAATCGATTTCTTTTCCCTCGTCTCTCGCCTGGGTGTAATTTCGAATTTTTATCATGGTTTGCCAGCTGAAAATTTGAACCTGATCACGTTCGTTCGTCGAAATCGATATTAAACAACTGCTGGCATATATACAATATATACTTGCAGGCGCCTTAGACACTCTTTCAAAAAGCAGCTGCTAGTTTTCAAATCATTAAATTTATCACGCCTGTAAGGAATTTCCAGGGGAAATAACCCCGTACAGCTTATAGAACCGAAAAATTTAATAGGTGTAAAGTCGAAGTTTTTTATAACTCGCTATAAAACGTCAGGATAAAATCGAAACTATTTCGCTTATTCCCGGCACTTCTACACCGAAGAAATAAAAAAATGCCGTATTTTTTCGAGGAATTCCTGTTCACAATCGCTTAGCTTG
Organism: Glomeris maerens; assembly: GCA_023279145.1. Taxonomy (NCBI): domain Eukaryota; kingdom Metazoa; phylum Arthropoda; class Diplopoda; order Glomerida; family Glomeridae; genus Glomeris; species Glomeris maerens. The sequence goes on from WWPM01023728.1 coordinate 41,537, forward strand.
GAAGAATATACACGATAATATTTTTGCTTACAACGACCATTTTGTGGAGTTTTTCTTGCTGCTCAAGTCTTAGCGCATCGATTCAGGATAAAGTTGTTGACTGCAATGCATACCAGCATACGTTTTTACGTTTACCAATATTCTTGAAAGGATCGATCAGTAATAAAATGTAAATTTTTCACTATATATTAAGTCTTCAGGGGCAGGAAGGAGAGTGCTGTTAAACATATGTGTATGAAAATGCTTGTCACATCCCTACAAGATACATTTTCGAAGGCATAATGAGCACAACCCTTGCAGAATTTTCTGATCGCCGCATGTATGCAGCAGATCTGTTGCATTACAAAAACCGGTTTTTTAAGGCTGCGTGTGAAACAATGACAGTTCAGTTTAGTGCATTCTGTGGGTGTGCTGCATGCATGTGGCAACCTGAATTTTTATAATGGATGCAGTATAACTGAACTGCATGTCTGCAGGTGTGCTGAATGCATGTGGCATCCTAAAATTAAATAAGGGATGCTGCATGTCTGCAGACGATTTATCAAAACAGGCATGCATCAACCTGCAGAAAGCACAAAATAAAACTGTCATTGTTTCACGTGCATTCTTATTGCATGACTGCTGCAGTTTTGAAAATTTCCGTAAGGGAAGTAGTATATCAAGAGTGTTACGATTATGTCCCAACTGTTTCATTATATGACCTGTCAAAATAAGTACATATGCTATGACCAATAAAGCTGCTGCTGTAATTATAAATAAAGTACGGTTTTGAAAGATTTTTTTAGACTGATTACTAAAAACTTGATTTTCGAAATTTTTAGTTCAACGTAAAGAATGGTAGCAGCCGATATTGTGAATAACGCATCTCATGCTTAAATAAGGGATAGCCGTAGATATTTTGCGAGGTAAATATGCAGTAACTTTGGACTACATAAAATTCACTTCAGAATATGTACAAGTTTCCTCGGTTTCATTAATTAAGTATTTGTAAATTCATTACATGCTTGAGAAAATGTACAAAAAGCTAAACATGAGCTGCGCTAATCTTGGGCTGGAATTCGATAAGAAATAATAATATGTTAAAAGTTTCAAACATGGGAAAGAAATAACCTTGTAGATGGACCACGCTCTGGGAGTTTCATATTCACTTGTCAAAAAATATTTACAAAGATCACGGAAGGAAATTACATACATATGTATAGAAACAACTAGCTCCGTAAACAATGCTATATAACAAAGTGATTGATGCGAACTACCATGAACATTTCTGTTATTAAAGTGCGTGATTAGACATTTGTATTTCCCTGAAGGTTACTCGTACTTCAAAAACGAATAATTGTTTACCATTTCTTTCAGTAGCATGAAAAATCTTCATTTAGATGAATCGGGAATTTTGAACGACAAACAACCCTTGACTATTAAGTAGCTCTTGAGTTGTATAACGACACACCCAATACTACTCAGTATTAACAAACATTTTCACCGTGAAACACTGGGCGTATATTGTATATCTGCGACCAATGTGTCGGCAAGCTAAAACGGTATGTACTGTATATAAATGAAAAAATGACTACTTCTAAATTTGCGGAGAAATGAAATAAAGTGTTCTAAAAATTAGCTTTTGCATAGCGGAATCACTTGGAAGGTTATATTTTTTTATACTGTTGAGGAAATTTTTGTCCGAAACGACATACGGGAAAATATCTGTATAGAGCTCCCGGAAATTGAATCCACATTTTCATGTCTGCTGAGTGGGACGCAATACAATACACCAGAGCCCGACTAGGTTTTATTTTTAAGTGGATCTATCTAATCATAATATGCGTGTCTAATCATTACATGTTTTGTAACGTAGTTATTACATGGGGGAAAAATATTGTTCAGAGTCTGTCTCTCCAACATGAATCCCACCTTTACAGAAATTTTAGATCGCCGCATGCATGCACCAGATCCGTTGCATTGAAAACACAGGATTTGAAGATTACACGTGAAACAATGTCAGTTTGATTTAGTTCATTCTGCGGGTATACTGCATGCATGTGGCACCCTGAAATTAAATCAAGGATACATTGATGGCTCCGAGTTGCATGTCTGCACACGATTTATCGTAACAGGCATGCAGCAAATCTGCAGAAAGCACAAAACAAAACTCATTGTTTGAAAAATTTAAGCTGCATTGAGGCAAGGATTCCTAGCTTTTTAGCGTCCTTGTAACCATTTATCTATGTAACTTAGATGTGTTTTCATGAAATCGGAAGTAAAAAGCTTAAAAAGCAACACACCTTCACATGAAAGGCGATAGTTATTCGGAAATAGAAATTTTTCATGCAAATTCAATATTTTTGAAAGTCTTAATTTCACAACACGGGTCATTTTATTTGAATTCCGCTGAATTAGTTAAAAATAGGCATTTCTCATGGGAAGTACCAGTTATCTGGGTAAACTAGAACTCTAGTGTGCACATTTAAAACTTGAACCCTCCTTGCTGCAAGTTTCAGTAATCTGACAAGAAGATCCTGAGAGTGTACGGAATTCTGTACAGCATGCTCTCACCAACAATCCATTATACGTCCATTTGCTCACATGCGTAAAAAATTTACTCCTTCCATCAGATACACCATTAATTTATCTATCCTGTACTATTGATGAAGCCATTTTCGAAGGCTTCAGCGCAAGATCACTTGCTATAGATAGCAAGCAATACAGGTATTGTCCGTTAATTGCTTTTTCGAAGAGCAATATACGTATGCATGTTGCAGTAGTTTGCGAAATAAAAATCGAATATTGAGTTTCGGGGACGTCTGCACATTGTAATTTGGTCATGCAAATGCTATCCGTTTGAACAGTCACTTGATTAGTTTCCTTGTAATTACATATTCGTTGTAATTTTATAGCCTACCTCCTTTATAACGCTATGTTTTATTGTGTAGATTCTAATTTTGGAAAAGCGTGCTTACATATTCATAGATTGGTATAGGCAAATTTAAGAACAAATATCAATGACCATTATCTATTTATATTGCTAAACTAATTTAAAATATAATTAGCAATTTATGATTTTTTTAAGAGACAGTAAATCAAGATGCGTCTACAAATTGAACCTTGTCTATCAGATTAAAAGGAGAGCTAGTAGATGCGATTTGTAAAAATGGTCGTCACTAACTCAAATCCTCTGTCATAAGCGAGTAGACACGACTATTACAATATCATGCATTCAGTCTGAAAGTTCAAGCGGGGCATATTTTGAATAAGCGCAACCTATACATATATATACAAGAAGTGTAGAAATTCTCCTTGCAAGTCGTTCATATTGTACTTGACAGCCCTCTCCTGAAAGCTGAAAGTGGTCCTTCAAAGTTTTATGAATTTCGCCTCGTTCTACAAGCTGAATGCCGAATATATACAATTTTGTGCCAAGTAGTTGGCTAAATGTAAGTGTTATATCCTGCTTCGCAATGCGTGGTTTGCAACAACAAAATAGACAGAATGTAAAAAAAACAATGCAGCACCACAACACGTTGTTTAGGTTGTCCACGTCGCAAGATGAAAACAGACACAGGTCGTGCATTCAGAATATCAAACAACCTACTTAATGTATATCGCTGCATCACACGCATCTATTAAAAATAAACAATTCACTTATTATAACCTAAACTGTAAAGTCGTCGCTTGCAATAAATGAACACCTGAATGCCCTCCATGGTGATAAACAGCTTAAATTGGTACAAGCCCCGTCTTCCAATATTTTGATTAATTGCAAGACGAAAATTTGTTTTTTTTTTCACAATTTAAATACTATTCAAAATCCAAATGTACATTAGAAACTACAATCCACTCCCTGCTAAATATTCGTGCACTTTCACAGATGTAATTTGAAACAATAACAACGATTCAAGCGAAAATACTACAATTTCAGTTTAAAATCACAAACAAGACGCATTGCAAATGCAATTTTTCGCTATAGTAAATAATTAATGTTTGCAAGTAATGTTTAAAATATGGGAAATCGCGGCTATATATTAACCGGGAATTAATTGCTATCGCGAGGAAGCATGACATTTATCCTTCTCGTGAAATATCTTTATTATGAAAACGCATTCGAGTGTCTAGTCATATTTACATACAGTGGTGGCGTTATATACATGACACTTTGCAATATTCCTCATTTTTTTGCTTATGACCATGAAAATATAAAATATTTTTGAATTGCATCTATTAAAATACATTCGTGACAGTTCAAAGTCTATGTATATGCTAATAAAAAATGACAAATAATTGTGAATGTGTTGTTGAAAAGCGTCCACTACGTCGATACTCAAACTTTGCATTTGTTTTTCAAAATTCTTTTCACTGATACACCAATGATTTCTTAATAAACATAGCAATTGAAGTTTGCAAAATTTGTTTTGTATTTTTATGAGCTGAATTTTCAAAGTGAAACTGAAGTAAAAAAGAAGTCAAGAAAAAATGGTTGAATGATGCTATTCAGTGTGCGTAAACTTTTTCTGTTTGTCTAGTCCACAAATTCCTATGTGAAGTGTCATCTCCGTCATGATTCAGCAATAAGCATGTCCTCGCCTCCTCCTTTCCTTTTTGCAAGGTGTGCCGCTATGCAGTCCATAAGTATATGACAGTGACGATGAAGTGGTTGATGGTAATGATAAGGGTCGTTCGTACAAACATCAGGTTTGTTCAATCTTGTTTTCACGCAAACGAACTTTGCATACACATTATTTTTTATGAGATCAATACTCCATTCAAGTACAAAAACTATGCATACCGTAGCTGCACAAAATATATTCCATTCCCAAAAAAATTTCGCGATAGTTTTAAACGTGTGGAACTTTTGAACGAGTTTATTATCTTTTCAGACTTGTGTAATTCACCAGATAACGTTTACCAGCATGCATGTCAATTTGATTTTACAACTGTAGCTGCTAGAATAACGGCAAGATACAAGCCCAGTTATACAAATTTACCGATTTGAATTCTGCAAATTAACATGAAGTCTAAACTGCAACGGTGGATCAATTTATATTTTCATAGATTGATGCACGAGTAACCGCAATATAGTCGAAACAGTAAAAAAAAATTGGTAATTGTAGTTACGATTTCAGACTAAGACATTGCTAAAAGCGTGCAATATGCATCACTGCAGGACGCCATTCGAACATCGTGTAAGATTTTCATAACATATTATTAATGCGTCAGACGAAATTATTAAGACGGTATAATAATTTATAAGCTTCTCATATATGCATACACATTTAAAATAAAAAATAACGTACGCAAAAATAACTACAACACAGTTTCATGAAATTGACTGGACACGAGCCAACTATATTCAGCTCACCTGACAATGTATTATACTTATTATTAGTAAATATTTGTATAAAATAAAAATGTCATTAGAGGTCAATATCTTTTATGAATGATCAATACCATGCAAGTAATTTCCACAATTTAGCTGCAAATTCGTGAAGGATGCATGTGCAGCTCAGCAAATTTTATTAAGATTCCGATCTGGATTTTTTTATAGCTAAGCAACGGTCGGACGTAGGTGGTAATTTCTTAATGAAATGGCTTTGGAATCATTTCATCTATTTGCAAACTTATGTTTCGGGAAGCTAGGTTTTATATTCTTCCTTCAAAAATTCCGATTTGCACAATGGCAAAACTATATTGCACGGGAAAAAGCCCCTCTGAAATTACTATGTAATCATTTCGGTAGAATATGTTGATCTAGTATTTGTTAAGAAACATCCAAGAAAACAATGTTTTGCCTAATACAATAGACTGACATTATAAAAAAACGCGGTGCAATCAAGCATAATCCATTTGCCACTCTGGTTAATACTTAACGTTCAGGAAGAAATATATATCACTGAAAATGATTTCTTACTTTGCTGCATTCTGCTCGAAGCGCCGATGCTCAGCAATAATTTTACTATTATTTTGTACATCCTATTCCACATCTTTTACACAAGTGGTACATTTTTACTCCAAACAGATGCGAAATTTTTACTAATTTTTTGGGTCGTTAATATGCTATTTGCTTAGAAATATTGATTTGCTCTCTTGTATACGATGACACATAGCTTCGAACATCATTGCCATTTCTAATCTATTGTGTACATTGGTTGGCAGGCAATTGCATGTTTGAATGTGGCGTTTGAATGAGAGATCGGCAGGGCTCGCGCAGAAAACGCGCGAAAGTATTTATTGTTTAATATTAATATGAGAACCACGGGCCCACGAGGCGGGGGGGGGG